>JASKGM010084828.1:2097-14161 GCA_034509205.1 Ceratonia siliqua | reverse complement strand
AAAATTCATAAACCAAACCAGCATAGGTAAGTTTGTTTCCAGTATCATAAAGAAGATTCCGACTAGATCAATGAATTAAGAACAAGGAGCAGCCACTATTACCTCTCACATAACATCCTTGGAGGAAGAAGCTTATGTCAATCATTTACAATCATCTTGTCTCCTCTATGATATATCACTGGCTACCAAACTGATCCAACACTATCTTAGGATGAAATATTTTGGAAGCCACTGGTAACCAGAAATGACAAGCAATCACAACATATCTTTGATAAAATCAAGGTTTAGGGTATCACGTATAATAAGGAACATCCCAAGAAGTATAACAAATATAATTCCTGATGACATGATCCGTTGCTCCACTTCCAGAGAGAGCCCTGGCCGCCTCAATGAGGATCAAAGCCAGTGTCCCTCCATCTAAGGCAGGTAAAGGTTGAAGGTTTATAATGGCAAGGTTAAGATTGAGTATGGCAGCAAATTGATAGAGACCATCAATGTTTGACCGTGCAACTTCTGCATCAACAGCAATAATGGCTACAGGACCAGAAACCTTACTGGCAGACTGAGAGAAGTTTAAAAATGTCTGCTTTAAGCCATCTAAAACATTAGATGCTAGACCCCAAAATTCTTTTCCTGTAAAGTTCATGGCTTCCAACAGATTTTTTGGTATAACCTTGTCTATCTTTACATTTGGTGATATCTGAACTCCAATTTTACCAGTACCATCATAATTTTCATCCGGGTTGTCCCCTATTTCAAAGTCCTGCTCATCCCTTTTAATCTTGAGCAACACAGATTTTTTTGGGTTCTTCTTAATGACATCAACAACTTTGGAAACTGCATTAGGACCAGGTTTAGGTAATTCACCTCCATTAACCTCGAGGATCACATCGCCAGGAAGCAACCCATCTCGAGAAGCAGCTGAAAAGGGTCTAACTTCATGCACGATTACCCGAGGATAGACCTCTTGCACGGGCAAACCAACCAACAGGACTTGAACAAAGATAATCACGAATGCGAAAATTATGTTAGCAATAACACCAGCTGAAACTACAATTATCTATCCAATATTGGTCTGTTCTTAAAAAAAATTTTCATCATCAATTGGAATATCGCTCTCCAGATCATTATCAGGGAACCCACAAACCCACCAAAAGGAAAAGCTCTTACAGAGTACTCTACATTGTTTGCATTGAATTTAGCTAAAATCGGACCAAACCCAACTGCAAATTTACTCACATGGATTCCTTGGAGAAGAGCAGCAAGGAAGTGACCGCTCTCGTGAATGACAATTATGGCTGTTAAAACTGCAGCTGCCTCAAGTACAGACTGGGCACCCTCAAAGTTCCCAAGACAAAATCCAACCTAAGACCTAAAATCCACTCTATTTCCATGTGTACATCTACTCTTATCATACAAAAACCGCTTCTTGCAGGAGAAATTAATGTTTGGTGAAGCAAATGAATGGCACACAGAAGAAGAAATAAGAGGTTTTGGAAAGTGGTCTTTCAGCTTTAATGAACGTTCTGCGATGGGTGCTTCGAATTAGTTAATCTGACGATGGAACTGGAATATGACGGTGGAGAGGAGGAGAGGTTGATCACCATGGTCTCCGAGATTTTGGAAGAATGTGAAGTGAGAAAGGTGGACAGCAGAGGCTTGTATTTTGGGTAGATGTTTTAAATAGAGGTGATTTTTTTTTAAAAAATAAGTATTTAGTGTTTGGATGTAATTATGTAAAAATGATTTTATTGAAAAAAGTAAATGTTTTGTGTTTGGATGTAAAAATATAAAAGTGTTTTTGAGCATATAAAATTATTAAAAATGATATATAAAAGTACTTTTTAGAAAATTTATGAAATTTTTTAGTGATATATGTATTTAAAAAATTTTCTCTCTCTTCTATTGAACCTGATTATTTTTTAAACATCATATTTGTTGCTTCCCTGAAAAGTAAATTTTTTGTTTATTTTTAAAATAAGTATTTTTTTTAATTTACATCCAAATACCTATTTTAAAAATAATTACTTATTTTTATAAAAAAAACAGCTTTTTTCTCAGAAAAGCCCGTCCAAACGGGGCATTAATTCATGGCTTTTTTGGGGACCTGTGGAGGAGAAGTGACTGAGTTGTCTCCCTCTTGCTTTCCACAAGTTGGTCTTTCTTGGATGGCTATTCTGAAAATTTGAGTCACGAGTTCTTAGATCCATAAACCAAAGCCCAACCCAAAGGGCCAAGGCAAAGCCCCCTGTTCGGACCATTGGACCAGAATTCTGGTCCAGACCAATAAAACTAAAAGAAAGAAAAGGGAAAAGGATTTTTTAAGATTAAATTCGCTTCATTTCTTAATGCATGAAAGTTGAAAGAAATATCCTTATAAAGCGCACATGCACAAATTTTCCATTTTATTGACATATTTTTTTTATTATGACGAAAATAGTCACTGTTATTCTATTTTCTTTTTTACCTCCTGCTCTTGTCAATTATTGTTATTACGATAAAAACTCAATTGATATTTATGATATTATTATTTAATCACAGCAAAGCTCCTTTTATTATACATTAAATTTCTTAATTAGCAGTTTTATATAAAAAATTTATAGATAAAAATTACCTAAAATTGGTGAGAATGAGGCATGGAATTATGCATAGTTCTTAATAATCAGTTTATATGTATAGTATATATGAAAATAATATATTTTCCGGTAAGAGTTCATTAATATGTTTTTATTAGGGGAAATTCTATGCTACTATCTCCTAATTAAAAAGTTTATTTTTAAAAATGATTTTAAGTTTTTAATTAAAATTTTTTACTCTCTTTCATAATAGAAAATTCCTTTAACTTCATATTATATTAGAATAAGAAGATTATAAAATAACAATAAAAAGATTTAAAACAAATAATAATAAAAAATTCAAAACTATAAAATAACAAGATAAGTATTGATGTATTTAGTTTTATTTTCTCTTTAACCCTTGAATCAAAATGATCTAGGTTTACCCCTACGCATAAAACCCTGTAAGATATTGTATTACTTCTGCTAAAACAAGTAACTTGTATTATATATACGAAGTGTAATGGCGTTGTTTTTTCAAGGGGGTTACTCAATCTCTTGGTTTTTATTAATAGATAGAAGAAATTAATGAAGGGAGATGCTAACCTAATCCTGAAAATTAATACTAAGCAATAGGTTTTTAATTTTTAAAAATTAAAAATTAAAAATTTTAATTTTTTTATAATTTTTATTTTAAGACTTAAGTTAAAAGAATTTAAACAAATTTTGAAAAAAATTAAAAAAACATTAAAAAGTATTAAAAAAATTTACATAAAACATTAATCAAAAAATAATTTAAAAAACATAATAAAAAACTAAAAAAAATTTCAAAAAAATCTTTTAATTTTTTTAAATTCTTTTAACTTATTTCTTAAAATCAAAATTATAACAAAAATTAAAAAACTAAAATTTATAATTTTAAAAATTAAAAACAACTCCCTACTTATGAGGAGGAACACCAATTATGAAAGCATTGAAAACTACTGTACTTTCTTACTATAATTAATAAAAAAAAATATTTTTGGCTTTTTTTTTCACGTATAACATTGAAAACTGCTGTACTTTCTTGCTTAGATTCCTTTCTCTTTCTCCCATTCTGTGTGTATATTGGGGTTGTGGGGGTTGCTTACATTCAGCCAAGATCAAGCAAATGTTGCTAAGGGCTAAAAATATCAGAATTTATAGTCTATTCAAAGGATAAAGTTCTTTCACTATAAATAACGATATCATATATAAAACAATTTCAATTACCACAGAGACACAATATAAAATATCTTTTGCTGTAAAGGCAAACAAGAAGACTTGAATGAAAGAAATTAAAAGAGATCATGGGGTTTCAAAAAGAAATTAGTTTTTCACTAATGGAAGTTGCAGCTCAATTTCAATATTATAATAGTACCTTAATTTGGAGATTGCTAGATCATTCAAAACGAAACGAAGGGCTCTAAATGGGAAAGCAAAAAGCACAAGTGAGAAAAAATCAAGATGCCCCATGATTTTGTCCAAAATCCAAACGTATCTGCTTAGTGGGGCACCTGATTTTGATTTTGCTAAGAGTCAAGACAAAAGGTCAGATAGGAAAGTAGGATTATAATCAAATCATCAACTTGTCAACACCATGTAAAACCTGTTCAAGTCCTTGACCCACAAATGGAAAAAGGAAATTATAGTGGGAAAAGATATAAATAACAATAAGAAAAAAAAAACATTAAATGGTTTTCTTTAAAAAATATGATAAATGATGAATGTATGATGCTCCTCTCACGTCACTGCATGGATTGACGACAGATACCAAATGTTTAAAAGTTTTTAACTTTGAACATGATTCCGCTGTGGATTATCTTATTATGGTTCCCCACAAAGAGGTCATTAACACAAAATTATGTAACCAGATTTCAATTTTGGTCCCCCTTACTTGTAAATATACCCTGCTCTCTCTCCAAACCAGAGAAACCCTAATTCCTTCACCTTTTTCATCTTTACATTTACCCGTTTTGAATGAGTTAATAAATTTTAAAAGGACAGGATAGCTGGAGAACCATCAATATATGGGGACAGAACTGGTGGAATAGAAATTAATGCAACCCAACAGAAAAGAAAGGGTAACAGGTTATAGGTCCCACTAGAGTTGCAGCAGCTTCAAGAGCTTAGCTACCTTCTGAAGAGGTCGACAATGAAGGATTCCTTTCATTAATTCTGCCTGTGTCCCTTCCTTCCCACGAGTCTCTATCATTATCATTTATTCTTTTCACGCTTAAATATCATAAGTATGCTACACATCACCCAACCCCACCCTACTCCAACCCCAACAACAGTAGAGAATTTATAGTTGAGAAAATATTGTGCGAGTGCTTTGTACTCGTAAGATTTAGTATTCTCCTCTTGTACTATTTTGAAAAATAATTTGCTTTGCCATAAAGAAATTTTAATTCTATTAGGCTTTTGGGAAATACTAGCTTGAAATTAATTAACTTTATAATTCAACTATGTACTCCATTGATTTGGACATGCTAACATATATATTGGGAACATTAAGCATTTATGTGCTCATCTAGTGTGAAAACTCTGAATATGTCTCAACCGCTTTAGGATAATCTACCTTAGTTTGGTGCATTAAAAACTATCAACTATCATGGGTAAGGGTGGACCTATAGCTATTTTCTATCCCTTTTCTTTATGCTTTCCCTATATTACATATATCTTTGATTCTTTCTATTTTGTGTATAATATAGATAATACAATAGAATAATGGTTAGTGCAAGCTCTTATGGCCGACCTGATTCGCCATTTATACCTACTCCTGCTGACGCTAATATATGCATCTTTCATCATATAATTGTTAAACGATATACACTATATATCTCTCTTTTATATTTCCCTCTGATCTCCATAGGGGAAGCAGACGTTTTGGATATTAATGGCGATGATGATTAGGTTCTAGGATTACGCCCTTTCTATTCTATTCATGTCAGTTATTTATCTTTCTATGGAAATCAATATAGATAATTATTAGAGATAAAAGAATTTAAGGAGGAAAGAGACAAAGATACCTATATCCAGGTCAAAAAAAAAAAGTTAGTAGCAAGAAACCAGACTAGGGATTATACAAGTGAGATCATACATTCATACACATCCTACCTGTTAACAACATACACACAGATCTTTCCTTCTTAGATATATATACTCGAACAGATTCCTGCGTGAATCTTAATGTATTTAGCTTAATCTACTTGTTTCACACCCTAATTCCAATTTCTCCATGCAAATTTTTGGGTTTTGTTTTTCTTGGAATTCTATTTTGATCAATAATACTATTATTATAATAGTATATATATGTGTGTGCTATATGCCTGCATCTCAACATGAGGAGAAGATTAAGAGCTTTGTTTTGCTGCACAAATAAATAAGAAGACAGGATATACTTCTTTGGGGGGATAGACAAAGACAGGAAGAGAAGCAAGATTTTATGCAGAAGAAACAAAATAACAGAACGAGTAATTAAGGGCATGCATATATATTATATATGATGAGGGGAAAAAGAAATATGATGAAGAAATACATACCGATCGAGATTTGAGTTTGATGGATGGAAATGGAAAGAAATGCAAAATAAGATATTGACGCGGCTCAATTAAACTACATGGCTAGTTTTCATCTTAACCATGTCTTCAAATTGAGGCGCGCCAATACCTTTGTTTGTGATTAGCACTTCCCCCCATCACCTGGCTAGCTTCTAAGATCGCTGTGTATTTCGCTGCCTCCTTCCTGTCCTGAAGAGAAATCATGCTAGCTTCACCAAAGAGAACTAGAGAAGGTCGGAGAATTTAAATGGAAGAATTGCAGTTCGGTTTTGATTACCTGAAAGAAAGGGTGCTTTTCACAGAAAATCCTTTTGGTGGTGGCTGCCTTTGTACACGAGATGTTGCTTTTATCTGCCATAAAAACCCCTTTTGGCCTGCACATCAATTGCTGCCTGTGGGGAAGCAAAGCCGACTAAATCATCCAAAACCAACTGATTTGTGCTTATCGACGTACACACTGTTTGAATACCTATTTTTCCATCTTCCACGAAGGCACCATCCACGGACCCACTGTTTCTTCCCATTAATGTTTTTTTTTTTGTTGCCAAAACAACTTAATTTATCGTATTTATTGGAAAAGAGATAGATTAAATAAATAGATTTCACATTTTAAGAGTAATAAGAATAACACTTGATTCGTGGGGGTTCTACTTATTTATTTTACTCTCTCTTTAAAGTTTATTATATAAATTTTGAGAACAAAATAAGAAGATTCAAATCCCAAAACAATATTTTTCGTCTCACTATAATTTCTTTATTTGATTTAAAAAATAAATCAGTTGTTCTATTCTAAGGATTTTTGAAACATTATAATTTAAAAATAATTTAAGTATTTTTTTCAAATATTATTATAAAATTAATTATTTTAAATGATAACAAAAAATAAATATCATAACTTAAATACCAAAAAAAAAAGGTTGTTATAAGTGTTTATGTAGAGTTTAACATATGTATATGTACGTACCTGGTGGTATGGCATCCACCGATCTGTATGGATCTGTATCAAATTTCCTAAGTGCCCTCTGAATCAGAACAAAGTAGAGTTAAAATGAATGGCAAGAGAGGTTTTGATTGGTATTTCATCTTGCATAAATACCTAGGGATGCAAAATATAAGGGTAGGGGAAGATTAATATATATGTCCCTACCCTCTTGTACATTTTTTATTTTTTAAAGTATATCTATATCTTTATTAATTGAATTGCCAAGGTTGGTACCTACCTTTCTGGACCACTGGCAATGGCGATGCCTTTAGGCTTTAACACTGTTGGAGATCGAATACATATATGTAAAAAATGTTGCTCTCACATTTTTTTTTTCATATTTTACTTTTTTATAAATATAATATAAATAATTAATAAATATAATTGATAAATAATTAATAAGTAATAATAAAATATATATATATATAAGTATATAATAAATAATAATAATAATAAATTATTTATATATTTATATTCCGTAAATTTATGATATTCTTAAAGATACCTTATCATTTCTTCTATCTACCCTCTATCGTTTTAGGTGCTAGGCATACGGCCTCTATTTTGTCTCAACCTGAGAGGAGAATATTTTTAGTATTATTATAATATTAGAAAGTGAAATATTATTATTATAAATATTTTAATATATAAATAATTTTTTTTAAATTTTAATAATTAATTTAATTATAATTTAAAAATAAATTACATAATAAAATAATAATACAGAAATATTTCTCTAACTTATCAGTTGCAAGTTCCAATAACAATTTATTATTCCTACTCTCACCTGAGGAAGTATTGTGTATAAATATGAATACGAATTAATATTTTTTAATAATTTTAAAAACAATTTCTTTTGTAATATTCTCTTTATTTATTTTATTTAATATTTAAAGTCATTATATAAAAATTAAAAAAATTATTAAATAATTTTAATTTTAGTAAAAATAGTTATATTTAATTAAATTATTTTTATTAAAATTAATTTAAACTCTTATTACTATTCTATTAAAAATAATAATAAATAAAAATAAAGTTAAAAAAATAACAATTAATATTTCATTGGTAATATAAAACGACAAATAATTTAAAACAAACTAAAACTCTTAAAACAATTATTATTTTAAAACGAATTGAATATAATTTATAATGATATTTTATTAAATTTAAGTTTTTTAAATCATATTTAAAGTGAATTAATAATTTGATCATTCAAAGATACACTTCGCTCCAATTTAATCCCTCCGTTAGATATGATAGACGGAAAACTAACGTAGCAGTGACGGAAGTCCACGTGGCATTGACACGTCAGCGGTAACATGTCACGTAAATTTTTGTCACTGCCATGTAGACTTCCGGTCTATCATATCCAACGAAGGGACAAAATTAAGACGATATGAATATTTGAGAGACCAAATTATTAATTCACTCTCAAGAATATTACTTGGTTACATTTTTTTTTTCTTTTCAAGCATATCTTCATTATTTTGGTAAATATTCTCATACTTCATTATTGTAAATCCTTTGAATTGAGGTATGAAATCTTGTGAATAAGTCAAATTATTCTTGTGCTTGAATATATCGTCTTCTTTTTATCCAAAAAATAGGTATCAAAAATAAAAAAGTCTTAACCAATATTTTAAAATTAATCTTGAATAGCCAATTTATAATATTATCATATCATTTGATCAATTAGTTTACATATAACCAAAAATATGTATAAACAAGCTATTATAAAGAAATATGAAAAATAAATAATGATTTACAAGCGACTCCAAGATAGTGAATTAACAATTTAGTCCATCAAAAATACACTTCATCTCAATTTAGTTTCTCAATGTTGAAACGTCTCAATTTGGTACCTTAAAAATTTATACCATCTCAATTTGGTATCTCCGTTAGATATGGTTGACGAAAAGCTGACGTAACAGTGACGAAAGTATATGTGACATGTGACTATTAATGTGCCAATGCTACCTGAACTTCCATCACTGCAACGTCAATTTTTTGTATAGCATATCTAATGGAGTGACCAAATTAAGATGATATAAATATTTAAGAGATCAACTTGAAACATTTTAATTTTAAGAAACCAAATTGATATAAAGTGAATCTTTAAATGAACAAATTGTTAATATATTCTTATATTTAAAAAAGAAATATTTGAATCTAATGAGATACATTGCTATAAAATATAATCTTTCTAAAAATATTTGAAGGTAATTATAACAAATGAGTGTCATGGATAAGCTATAAAAATGTGGAGACCCACATCTCACACAAATTTTGGGTGGCACCTACTCACCTAACTCTTGGAAATTATCCTTATGTATTTGGTTGTGAATTCATGACTTGCCGGATATGTTACCCAGAAAATTAACAGGTTCTGGATTGTCAATAACAACCTCTTTCAAGTTTGACAAAGGTTGTGGCTGTGTTTTGATGATAATTTAATTGCTTTTTGTTATTGTCCAAGTGTTTTCTTTTTAGTTTAGTATTCCATTGATTATGTAGTGGTTATTATTAATTGCATAATTAATAGAAGATTTATAGCATAAGATGAACATAAATAAGAATGATATTACAATTTGCACAAAGTGATTGCTACCAAGGCGGAGGATTGTGGAGAGAGGGAGGGATAACAGTCCCTCCAAAAAAATTTTTATGTAATTTTCCTTAAAATTTTTTTTTTGATTTTGCCCCCCTAAAATTAAAATTTTGTATGTAAATAATTTGAAAAAAAAATTTCCCCCTCCAAAAATTTCCTTCAAGATCTACCACTGATTGCTACTCATTAATACATTATATGTTAGCCCAGTTATAAACAAAAATATTTATTTGGTTTAATGATAAAAAATAATATTATATATTAATACTTTTGAAGCATTATGATAAAATATTAATTCTATATATATATTTTTTCCAAGCATCATAGTTCCTGAAAATTATAACCAATAATGTCAAAGATTGATATATTCATATATAGGGCTGTGCAGAGCATTAGATATATCCACTTGTCTATTATCAAATTATTATATGTACGAATCTGTATTTTTTTTTTAGTGTTGTGACATTGGAAAGATAGTTTACAAGTGGTTTGAAAATGTTATGTATTCTAATTAATATTTATTTGGATAAAAAAAGAGTTACTTATGATTTGGTATATCTCCATAGGTACCACATATTGAATTAATAATTTGATTTTTTAATGTTAAAATGTTTTAATTTGATTTTTTAAGTATGCAAGTTAACTCAATTTAATTTACAAAGATGCAAGTCATCTCATATACCTTTAAGTAGGTCTTTTTACTATAATATTTATTAACAAACGAGACATCTTGCATATTTAATGTGAACTTATTCAGGAGATCATATAGTTGTAGGGAGTGAAACTTGTCTGGTAGGGGTGACAATAGGTCAAGTGGCCTATCAGGGGCCTATGGCCTAACCTGTTATCAGACTATCATGACATAACCTATTTAACAATTCAAGTCAGATCAAGACCTTCATATAGGCTTGTTTCACTAGATAAGTCAAGTTTATATATCAAAATCATAGCTTGTAAACTTGCGAGTTAGCCTATTATTTATATATATATATATATATATATATATAATTTCTAAATTTTTTTATATAACTAAAAGTCTAACATTTCTCTCATCCCCAAGTAAGAGAATTTGTTATGTAATTATGATAATTTATAAGTAATTTTTAAGGAAGTTTAATAATATGTTCAATTGGATGTATAACTTAGTATATTTTAAAACAATATGATACAATATTATATGCTTTCTTGATATTTTACAAATATAATGATTTTCTGCAGCTCGGTGAATTTGTTGTTTTTCCTTTAATACTATATATTCTAGAAAAGCTACAAATACTATTAGGGGGGGACTAAGCTACCGTCCCCCCTTTTTTAATTTTTTTTATTTTTTAATTTGTTTTTAAATATTTTGAATCTCATGTATTTTTTTAAAAATTTTTTCACATCTTTTTACTATTCATTCATAATTTTTTTTTTTTACTATCTATTTGTAACTTAAAAAATTCTTAAAAATATATAAAAATATCTCAAAAAATTTTGAAAAAATTTCATAATATAAAAAATACTTAATTAATTTAAAAAGTAAAAAATTTAAAAAAAACTAAAAAAACTAAAAAATATATATAAAACTCCCCTATCGCCCCAAGATGGGGTGGTAAGAGAGTGTCCCCCATACTATTAATGCGTGTTATGTATCTTGTTTTTTTATATTATTATATTCTTGCTTTACACAAAGTTAAAGATTTTTTTTTTATTCCTTCCCTAAATTTTAATTTTTTATATAATGGACAATGATAAAATTATTAATTGTTGATATAGTGGCTACTATTATATATTATTCATTCTCATTTCCTCTCTCTCTATCTCTGCATATTAAATATTTGAATGAAGACAATAATTCCAACAAGGAAATATAGCTTGTAACTAAAAGCAATAGATTTACAAGCCCTTTAAAATGTCTAACATAAGAAGAGTTTATATGAGACTATTTTATTTTGCATCCCCACCTAGTAAATAAAATAGGAGTTCTCAACTCATCATTCATTAACACATATGAATAATTTGAATTAATATATTTAATTATTTTAAAAAAGACCAATGACGTCAAGACCTTTTTTTGACCTTGTAGGTCAATGCTTTTTTTTGGCTTATTTTCTGATAGGTAGAGATGAGCAATTAGATGGGTAAACTGTCAACCCACCCAAATCGAGGAAAAAAAAATAACTAAACAAAGTATTGAGCAGTTCAATTCGATTAAACAGTACCATAACCGAATCGTATATGGTTCGGTCAACAATTTTAAATTTTCAAAACCGCTGTTAATCGAACCGAACTGTTTATACTTAATTAATTAATTAATTAAATATATATATATATATATTTAATTATATATATATAT
>JASKGM010084796.1:0-14162 GCA_034509205.1 Ceratonia siliqua | reverse complement strand
TATATATATATATATTATGTATTTAAATAATTATTTATTTTTATCATTTAATCATTGTAGCAACGGCCTATTTTGTTTATAAAATTACAAAAAACAAAATCTGTAATTTAACCGTAAAATAAGATTATTGTAATTTTCCTTTTTCTTAACCTATAAGGAAAGCTTTCTAAGTTCTAAAATGGAATATGAACGACGCCGTAACCAAACATGACTTAACAAAGTCCTCTGGCTGAGCTCGTGAGAAACCAGCGCCCGTTCGGAATCTTGACAGCGCGAACTCTTACGGGGGAGACAAAGGTTAGAATCGTATTCCTTGACTTCGTTTATACGTTCCATTTCGTTTACTTTCTTTCTCCATGGGCAAAACTTGCTTAATTCATTTATTCCCTTCAAGTTATTTTCATAAATTAAAGTTGGTTATCTTCACAAATACAAGATTAATACTGAAATTCTTGTTTCGAACAAGAATGATAAGAAGTTCTTATTTTTATTCCTGGGATAAAATTTGTTTTCACTCTTTTATTTTATTCTTAAATTCTGTGGACTGCAGCACCCGTACGTATTCATTGAAAGAAGAAGTACCAGAAGCGTTATAAATGGTATGTGGCTATGTCATTTTTGCTTCTTAATTAACGTTTAATTTCCTGGGGTGAGAACAAATTGAATTCTTCACTGTTTATGATGATGGAGAAACCTGCTATGGGTTGTAGTTATCAAATCAGTCAGATTGACAATTAGGAGCATTTGTTAGAGCCGGAACCATGTGGTAGAAACTACATTTTTGGATTCGGCTTAGAGTATATCTTAAGCAGTGAGCTTATTCGTAGAATAAATGCGGTTAATCATATTGAACATGTAGTGAAATTAGTCGGCTTCTCAAGTAATCTTTTGATGATGGAAGTTGGCTTCAAAATCGACATAAGAATTGGGTTATACTTTGTTTTGGAACTCATTTAAAGCAAAATGAGGGAAAGTGGTAAGGATGAATATTAAAGATGAAAATGTTCGTTGGTTATATATTAATTGGTTGGGAAGAGTAAAAGGGAATGATTTTAGGAAACAATTGTTTCTCATGCTTGCATGAGAATTAAAAAGAGGAGATAATTTTAAGTTTTTGAAATTACCATTTTTAACCCAAACAGCATGTGCTAGTGCTGGATCCTTAACACGTTTTGGATTTAATAGTAGAGCATGATATAAATTTCTTTCATATTTTAACATGTAGATGCTTATAGATTGCTTAAATTTTGTTTGATGTCATTGTCTTGAATATAAGAATTAAACTAGTTTAGTTGAAACTTTGCTATATAGTAGTTCTTTTGGTTTGCATCTGAAAAGGACTGTTGCCTGTCTTTCAAAGCCAGCTTATTATATGGATTTCATTAACATTCTCCGAGGCATTGGCCTGATATTCATTAACTTCATAGCATGTTAAACCATGAAACTGCTATATTCTGAGATAGGATCAGCTTTGGATGCCGTTTTATGCTAGTCTTACTCATAAATGGGGTTTTGTTGCCATAAATATATGTGAGTATTCAGCAGCTATAAGTACATATAAGTTCTCTTATGCATCATCACAACTTTTTTACTGACTTAAGCTATGATTGCCTGACAGGATATGTACATTCGTGTTAAGCGTAGTAAGACAACATATTTCATCCGGTGCAAGGCATCTGATAAAATTTTTGACATAAAGCAGAAGTTGGAAGAACTCATTGATCAACCAGTTGGTAATCAGCGGTTAATTCTACATGGTACGGGGGAAGTATTAGAGGACTCAAAGACATTGGCAGATCAAAAGGTACTATTGCATCATGCTTTATGTGGTTTTTTATTTCTTCATATGTTTCTTGAAAAAACCAGTATTTAGGATATATTTAACTCTGGACATTTTTTTTGGTTGACAAAAAAATTTAGGAGGTAGACTCTGGTCTTTTTATTGCCTCATCCTTAATCTCTTTTCACCCTCAAAAGTCTGTGTGCTTATTGTATGACTTATACTTATCTGTCACATTTGTTGATGATCTCTTATAATTTTTATTTTCTTGTTCAGGTTGAAAATGATGCTGTTGTGGCACTGACCTTGAGAACAGGTTATTTATCTTACCTTTTCACCACCCATCCCCCCGGTGGAAAAAAGAAGTTTTATGCAGGCCACTTAATATACCTTTTTATACTGTATTGTAAAGTTTATTTTTAGTAGTGTTTGTGAATAGTGACATCATAGTTCATTGGCTGGCCTATACTTATTTAGCATTAGAGGGGCTTCTTATTAGCATTGGTTTCCTTCTATCTACTGTACATAGTCAGACAATGGTGATTGATGGAACCCAAGAGTAGAATGACAGAAACACCCATGGAATACTGATATATTGATAGAACAGTGCATATACAACACTGGAATGGCAGGAAAACACCCTAAAATCAGCAACACAGACACAGTAACACTCAAGGAAACAGCGACGAACTCTCACAGCAAGCTCCTCACTAACACACCAGAAAATAAACACACAGAACAAGAACACTAATCCTAGCAGCAGCAGCAGCAGCAGCAGCTAGGCCAAACTAGCCAATATGGGATGGTAGCCTCCCCAAGGACAATCACAATACACAGCATGCCCCTCTCTGGCAGCCCCCCTCTCCTTTTAATTACCTTTTCCTTGGTCCACGCTGCAAGGCAGCCTACCTTCCTTATCACATGGATCATAAGCCACGTGGGCTGATTGCTAAAGCCCCTTTTACCCCTCCTTCTCCTAGAATAACCCTAGGGTCTATCAGTGATCAATCGATTTCTTTTAGGAATTGTCTCATTTCAAACAGCTCTCTCTACACGAATTCTTCTAGTGTGCTTGTTCCTGCTGTTTTTCATTATTATGTCAAGTCCTGGTTCTGAATTATGAAATTGTTTACTCAACCTCTTTCCAAGTCTAGTTAGTTGTAGATTTCTGTTTTATGAAGCCATCCTTGGCTAATATCACATTAGTTGTCGTGCATAAATAGTTCCTAACAATTTAGAGGTCACTTGCCTTGACCACTCATAGTTCTGACAATCTGTTCTTGTCAATTTTAGCAGAGGAACCGAAGTTTCAGTTTTAGTTATACTCTTATCCAACCCCCAAAAAGCAATCAATATAGCAATTGATATAGGTGATTATCACCCTATGGTTACCCATACTTGAACCCATTATCTGTGTAAAATCTTGTGAAACCATTATGTTGAGCACTTTGGTATCACCATTCAAGCAAAACTTATTTCCGGTGCATAAAAAAGATGTGCCTGATCTCTGGTGGGCAATTACTGTTGTGTTTATTCAAAATGGATTTTCACCATATGCAAGGTATGCCCTATTAAGCTGCTCTAGTCATGTGATGGATAAGACTTAGAGATTTCTTCATGGAACTACACTTTTTACTTTTTATTGTTGTCAAAGTATAATTCACATATTGAGGAATAATCTTTTCTAGGAAAAGTGGTAACTGACAGGAATATAGCAAAATGAAGAAATTTCTAAGATGACATGATGGTTTTCTAGATGGTCCTTTTGTTTATCTTTTAATTTTTTGATATGGTTTAACATTTAAAAAGTACTCTCTTTGTCTCCCTCCCTCTCTCTCTCATGCATGGGCGCACACTCGCATGCATAAACAACAGAGATGTAGGAGTCTGTTACTGTATCTTTGGGATGATCTTTACAAGCAAGTGGCAGACATTAATATCATTTAGTTTAAATATTCTTCCTTCGCCCACCCTCCTTAGTTGTTGGAGTTAAACATCTCCTTAGAGTCCCAGAAGTTTCATTTTGTCTTCATTACCTGTCAGAGAAGATCATTTTACATTTGTCTAGACTTTCATTTATCCTTTGTGGAACAGCATATTGAAATTTTATCTTTTTCTTGCTTCCAGATGATAATGAGTTTGAGGAAGTCAACATTGTTACTCCAAATGATTTCTACCAGTCAGGGAATGCAGATGGTGCCAATTGGTAAAACCATTCTGCAGCAAAGGCTCACTCTTATACCAACTGGTAGCTCTGTATTAACTCAACCATAAACAACATTTGATGTAAGTGCTTATCATTGGAAGACTGTGGGGCTCTCCCACTTCGATAATTTTAGCATGGTGAATCATATAAATGATTGGCACTCGATTAATTTCTCCTTTATGGTCTGTAGCAGAATAAAGAAGGGGAATGGAGGGAAACTTTCTATATTTTGCAAGTTTTCCTCCCTTTTACCTCCTCCCAAACATACCTTTTAAGATCTGGATTGGCCTTATACTACATTGTCATTCAGCTCATGCTATAGAATTTGTCATTTTAGGCTCAGATCAGCTAATTTCTCGGCAGTAGACTCTATGAAAACATCCCTTATCGATTTTCTGAATGTTTATTTGTCCAGATTCTCTAGAACATGAAAAAGAGTTTTCTTGTCCTTCATCTTCTATCTATCAGGCATTATTTCTTGTTTCAGCAAAAAGGCAACAAAATAATTACTGAAAATTCGTTCAAGCCATTAAAAAAATATCAAGAAACCATAGTTTGTGCCTAAAGCTGCTTGTGGATAAAAGGTAATATTGAAATCAGTTTTTTTCTGAGTACAAAAAAAATCAGGTTTTTATTTAAAAGATATGTTGCATGATGAAGAAAATAGAAACAAGGTGTTTTTTCACAAAAATAAAATGCATAAGCTAAATCTGAATATTGAAATTCAAAGCTCGATTTGGGTGTGTCCACAGCGACTTCAAAATCGTTACTTCATAAACTAAATTAAAAAATGCAAACTATCTCTTGTAATGCTTTACTTTATTTTTATTAATTTTCCAAGTGAATTTTAAATTTTTATAAAATTTTATTAAATTCTGTTTATATATTTAAAAAAATTATGAAGTCACAAAACTTGTATCGTGACCAATTTTAATCTAAAATTTAACGTCAAATAAAACGTACTAAAAAAAATGAAAGGCTCCCTGTCAGACAGTCAATTATAAATTGAAGTTTGGCCAGATTATCAACCATCCCATTCGTTAATGTAAACGACAATCGTAGAAGAAGTTTTGCGAAAGCGTCCCTATGTTGCGTTTAAACGACAGAAAATGTTGTCACACTGAAACCAACTCCGATACACAGATTCAGACTCGTTACTCATTTTATAACGGGAAGGTTCTCTTATCCGAATTGCGAACCGGCACGCTCTGTGTACTGCTCTCAGTCTCAGCATGCACATTCTTCCTTCCCCCTTCTCCAAGCTCAGTGCTTTCTACGTTCATCGTCCTCGTTATCCTGCGACTAGGCTTCCTTATACTCGTCACCAATCACTCCGTATCCTCTGTGCAAAGAGAACCGGCAAGCAGAGGTACCCATCAGAGAAAAAGAAGCTAAAAGTAAAGCATAAAGAACTTTTACACGACGTGAAGGACGAGAACAAGTTCGAGGGTATATGGAGGCTCTATAAGCTCGGAGTTCCAGTTGATAAGGACCCTGGAAAGGATTTTCTCGATGTTTCAGATGGGCTTCTCGAAGAAATTGCCAAAGTTCTCGAGTTCCCGGTAAATTCTGTGTTTTCATTTATCGGGATTTTTTTTTTTTTTTTTGTGGGTGGGAAAGTTTGGTTCAATGAAAAATGTGAAGCCTTTAAGAGCTCTGTTTGGTTGTTAAGTTAGACTATATAATAGTTGCTTTCTTTATAATGATGTAGATAAGCTTCTGCTTTCTCTCAACACCGCTGATTGTGTAAATTTCTTTTGTTTTGTCTCAATTTCCTGCATCCTTAGTCAATGCACTCTCTTACTTTATGCAGCATGCCCTTCGCCTTTGTTATACTTTTTGCTTTAAATCTTAGTGAAGTGGAAGCATACAAGCTATTGAAGTGTGGTATCATTCAATTTTCAATTTTTGTGCCAGGTTGCTTCTCTTCTACCACGTGAAGCTTTCTCGGTTGTTCGGAAATCATTTGATGCTAGGAAGGTTTGTTCAATGCAGCACTGTCGCATAAATGTGTTTTGCATTTATTATCTTGCTAAATTGCTCTTCAACTAAAAAAAATCCTCGAGAATTGCAAGATATTAATATATGGCGTGGGTCCTTAAGTAAATGCCAAGTTCTTGAGGCTTTTAAATTTTTCATGAAGTTAATTGTTCAATGAAATATCCGCTCTTTGATTGCATTTACTTGTTAGAACAATCTTAAACTTTTATGGCCTGAATTAAACTAATAAATTCATCCATTTTTTATTTTGATCCCTTACTTTGTTTTCGATCAGCAATTAGGTGTGGATATTATACATTTTGTAGCGTTTTCAGATTTCTCTAGTTCTGTGTATCTTCTTAAGTGTTACTTTAGTGGCATGCATGTATCGGTGATTTTAAAAACACTTGTGTTGTTACTTTTGCTATTTTAGTGTCATAACTCATAAGCCATAAGGTTGTCACTTGATGTAAAACCGAAAGGTGACTTGGTCAAATGATATACCTTTTCTCTGTGGCTTTTTGGGTAAGCTGATGTTGCTGTATCAATCTTTCTTGATCTTGAAATGTAGAGCTAGAGCACAATGGAAATGTTTCCTTTAATTATCTCTAGATTCTCTACCATATTGGTAATCCATGAAGGACCAACATGGCTGTCAGGTAGTTTGCCAATTGGTCTGAGTGTGGTAAACCAGACTCTAATCACGTGTGACAGACAAAATGCAAGATGTAGGACATGGATGCCTAACGGACAAAGTGAAAACCTGCATCTATACTTAGATAGATGTATAGAACATTTGAATCAGTTATTTGACTTTTCTTATTGTGAAATCATTATGTCATCTGTTTTCAGCTTGTTTTAAAAGGTTATTGATAGTGAAACAACATTATATAATGCAACAGTTGCAGTTACCATTGCATCCACTTATTTTGTTCCACTCATGATTTTTAGAAATTAAAGGAGGCCAAATTTGTGCATACTGTGGACATGGATGTCAAAAAACTCCTCAGTCTGGAGCCTCGGACTTGGGACTTCATTTCTCGGCTGGAGCCTAAAGTTGGCCTTGTAGAACATGTGCATGATGGAAAAGTTTTTCATGATTTGATGAGTATAATACATGATTGTAAAGAAATTAATGAACGAGTGACAGGTGAAGATGGAAATAGCATTTTCTCAGGAGATTATTATCAGATCCGAGCTACTAGGAAACCAAAAATTGCAATAGTGGGTAGTGGGCCTTCAGGACTATTTGCTGCTCTTGTTCTTGCAGAGTTTGGTGCAGATGTTACCTTGATAGAAAGAGGCCAAGCAGTCGAAAAAAGGGGTCGTGATATTGGTGCTTTAGTAGTTCGTCGAATTTTAGAATTGGAAAGCAACTTCTGCTTTGGGGAGGTTGTACCTTTCATCTTGCTTTACTTCTTTTAAAAATGTAATGTTGCCATATTACTGTCAATTATGCAAATTAATCAAAAAGCAAACAGATGGGAGTATTATTTTGTCCCATTTGTGCAGCCTTGTTGCTGCAGTCTGAATTTGGTCCATAACAGCCAATTGTCAAAGAGTTTATTATGTCATATTCATGGAGTTAATGCAAATTACTCACATTTTTAATGCTCATTTAAGCTGCAATATATATTTATTTCTAAGAACTTCTAAAATGCATATGAAATTCATCATGGGGATGATATATTGATTATTTGTGTTGCAGTTAGTAACTTAGTTGGTAGGCTCATTTGTGATTCTCGTGTTGCTTTTATTATTTAGCTAGTCTTTCTCCCATGTAAGTTTCATTATTTATTTACTTTGTCAAGGACTTATTTGTGGCAGGGTGGTGCAGGTACCTGGAGTGATGGAAAGCTGGTAACTAGAATTGGGCGAAATAGTGGCAGTGTTCTCGCGGTTAGTGTCTATACCATGCATGTATAACAGAAAATATAATAATTGGACAAATTCCGATATCTCTTTTAACTCTACCACCTTTAATGTAAAGGTTCTATTTCAATCATAGGAATGGATTTTCTATTTGGGAAGGTTTTATTGGCTATTAGAAAAAAGGAAATAACACTAACCTCGTTTTGTATAGTTTAACTCCTATTGTGTCCTTTGTGCTCAACTAATATGACTTATTTAATGGCTGACTTAATGTCTTCATTTTAGGTTATGAGAGCTCTAGTGCAGTTTGGAGCGCCAAAAAATATATTGATTGATGGAAAGCCTCACTTAGGAACAGATAGGCTGGTCTCATTACTTCGGAACTTTCGGCGACATCTACAAGAGTTGGGTGTGAGTTCCATACCTAACTTCTTTATATTGGAAATAAATGCAGTAACGCACATGTAAAGCAATTTTTCTTCTTGCACTTGTCTTGGGTTTGTCCAAATAACATTGTTGCTGTGTTTAGGTCACCATCAAGTTTGGAACAAGAGTAGATGATCTACTTATAGAGGATGGACATGTTCTGGGTGTTATGGTATCTGAATCAGCAGATAGATTACGGGTAAACAGCCAGAAGATGGAATATGATGCAGTTATTTTGGCTGTTGGCCATTCTGCTCGTGATATATATCAAATGCTTCTTTCTCATAATGTGGTTTTGGTACCAAAAGATTTTGCTGTGAGTTTCCATAGATGTCCTCTTTTAATCTCCAGTTCAATTTATTAATATTGTTATGCATATCTGTTTGCATATTTTTCAGTTTGCTTGTCCCTCTGCCAGTTCCAAAATGGTAGCACTGTTGGTTAATCATAACAGACAAACATGTAAATTTTATGCCTGATGTATCATGTATGTCAATGTTTTTCTGTTTTAGAAACCACATCTAAGAGATATCATTAAGAATTATCTTGTGTTGTTTCGTCAATGCTTTGTTTGTCCCTTACATGCGGGAGGACCTAGTTTGACAGTCAAAAGGATTGAAGTTTTCATCTGAAAATGCAGAATTGGTGCTTATTTTGGTTATCTGGGATACCAGTAATGGTGATGTTGATTTATCATGATATTGGGGTTAATAGTGAGCATTCTTGACAATACCCAATTACTACTTGACAAAACCCTAGATTGCTAGGAGGATAGCGATTTCATTGGCAGGGAGAAATTTATGCATGTCTGCACAAATAAGTGATGTCCTTTTTTAATTGGATCATTTTATGTATCACTTCATTGTGATTGGTTGGGAGCTCCAACAAAATATGTAGGTGGAAATGAAACTATATATGTTATGACTAATTGTGACAGCTCTTATTATAAAGGATTTCAATTTTCAAATGGGGTTTTCTAATATCTGTTAGCATTCCCTATTTGTCATTGGTTGAAGTTGTTGCACTTGCATCCATATTTTGGTCCATCTGATTTTTTCCCCTCATTCCCTGGTAGAATAAATTGA
This sequence comes from Ceratonia siliqua, assembly GCA_034509205.1. Taxonomy (NCBI): domain Eukaryota; kingdom Viridiplantae; phylum Streptophyta; class Magnoliopsida; order Fabales; family Fabaceae; genus Ceratonia; species Ceratonia siliqua. The sequence goes on along the minus strand of JASKGM010084796.1, from coordinate 4,813 downwards.
TAATATAATGTGGTGTTTGTTTTGAAAACAGTGCTTCTCACGAGTTTCTTATTTTTATTGCTTCTTACATTTGATTAACAGATAGGGCTACGGGTTGAGCATCCTCAAGAACTAATAAACAGCATACAGGTTTGTATGTAGTTCAATTTGTTTCAACACCTTTGTGTATTGGTTCAACTTGCAATATATTTTGATTTGGTCTAGGGAATTATATTTTACATGTAAATGTGTAGTATTCTGAATTGGCCTCTGAGGTACATAGTGGACGTGGTAGAGTTCCAGTGGCAGATTACAAAGTTGCAAACTATGTTGAAGAAGAGGATGGCCATGAGTCATCTGATTCAGGGATGGCAAATCGTAGTTGCTACTCTTTCTGCATGTGTCCGGGTGGCCAGGTATGCTTTCTCATTTGACTTCCATTCATATGATTACTTGGAACATGGCCTTTTTGTGGTGCTGCTTCCATGTACATAAAGGTGCATGATAAAACATATTTTTGTACTCATATAATGGTAGTCTGGTATAGAAAATTCCTGATTAATTTGAAGAGGGGGGCGGGAAGGGGGGGCTGGGAGGCATTTGGCTGTAGTGGGAGGAGTAGGAGCGCAAAACTATTATTGATGATATTGAATTTACATTGGACCTATTATGTTGCATGTAGTCAACTGGAAGTTTAGTATGGAATTTCGGAATTTGTAGGTTGTTCTCACTAGTACAAATCCATCAGAACTGTGCATCAACGGCATGTCATTTTCTCGGCGGGCTTCTAGGTGGGCAAATGCCGCACTTGTGGCAACAGTCACAATGAAGGATTTTGAAGCTTTGAATTATTATGGACCTCTTGCAGGAGTTGAATTTCAGGTAGGTTTTACAAAATTCAAGTTCTGTATTCTTGTGCTCTTAAAACATTGTTAGAATTAAAATCCTTTCTTTCATTTTCTCTTTCATCTTTATATTTATCAAGAGCAACTGTGAAGTTAAAATGCAGGGACTTTATTGTTCATGTTGCAATAATGAATCTAATTTTGAAACCCCAGAGCTATATTTTAATTCTTTATTCATAAAATTATAGAATATCCAAATCTATGCCCTGTTTCTCTGGCCTTTTAGCATAAGTGATATACAAAATTGACTAATATTGCATCATATAAACATTTTCCCCAACTGGGTTGTTTTTGCTCGCCTATATAACGGAGCCCTTAATATTTTATGCTTTGCAGAATTACTGTTTTATCTATTACTTTTATTATTCAGAGAGAGTTTGAGCGAAGAGCTGCTATGATGGGAGGAGGAAATTTTATGGTGCCTGTCCAGACAGTTACTGACTTTCTGGAAAACAAGCTATCAGGTAAAATTATCAAATATTATCCTTTTTTTTGTTACTTGCAGCTCGTAGTTTAACTTGGCTAACTTGTTTGTGCCAGTGACATCTGTCCCCCCCTCAAGTTATCGTTTGGGCGTGAAGGCAGCAAATCTCCATCAGTTATTTCCTGTTCATTTAACAGAGGCTTTGCAGCATTCAGTTGTAACATTTGACAAAGAGGTTTGCAACTTCCATATGCTTCTAATCTAGTATTCCACTGCCCTTTAGAAATTTATGTAACACAATTACCAAGCACAATTTTCTTATAATCTGAACTTCCAAACTTTTCAGTTACCAGGATTTATCTCTAAAGAGGCACTCCTTCATGGCGTAGAGGTAATATATGCTTTCTTTTTATTATTATTTTTTTGGTACAATGGTGCTTCTGTGTTTGTAATATTTAATTGCTTAGCACAATGGAAGAGAAAAACATTTTTAATTTGTAAAATGTCCTGTATATAATTTATTTTTGAGTAAAATTCCTTAGTATATTCAGTTATTCACCAGCTCCTGGTTCTCTATGCAGTAAGTAATGAAATTTTATGAATTGAGTGATTATCATGATATTGCTTCTCAACTATTATCCTTTTGAACTTAATGTTTTTGTTCCAGACTAGGACTAGTTCTCCTATCCAGATTCCACGCAGTGTTGACACTTATGAAAGCACTTCTCTGAAAGGACTATACCCGGTTGGCGAAGGAGCAGGTTATGCTGGTGGGATCATTAGTGCAGCAGTGGATGGAATGTATGCTGGATTTGCTGTGGCAAAAAACTTTAGCTTATTTCATGGTGACATTGAGTCTGTTCTGGGCAAGGCTCATAATGTTGGATTTGTCAAGTACTAGGCACCAACTAATTCTTTCACGGTTTCACCTGTTAGTGGTGCCAAGTGCGCAAATTTACACCTCTTCTGCTACAAATTGGTTATATACACCTGCTGTAGACAGGGGAATGGGTTCCATACCAGTCACATCACTGACTATTTGAGGTAGTGCACTAGTCCTTCTTTTGTTCCTTCTTCCCTCAGAGTTGTCAGCTTATCATAGAAGAAGTCAGGGATCATATTTTAAAGTCTCTTTCTTATGCTTGTGCAGCTGTAAAAGTTTTGTCATTAGTTTTCAAGGAAGCCCCTGAACTGGACAATTTTGATCAAGAATGATGTACTGAGGTAATCCTAGGAATGATTTACTTTGAATGTTCATCAGAGGCTGCTGTCTTTTGCCCAATGATCTTGACATAAATCGAGAAGTATAGAAGAGGCTTGCATACAGATTGGAAGTTAAAACCTATTGCAAGAACCTCTGAACATTTGACTTGGGGTCTATAACTTCAGGTGATGACAAGTTTGGTAAGAAATTAATATAGCTAGCCCATAATATCATGAAACATAGGACATAGTACTTAACATAGTTTTTTTGCCCATGGTGGCAACGTTAAGTAGATGCAGCATAGTCAAGTTATTAGAAAATCCCATTTTCCTGTTGAAAGTTTATGATTCATTCATCAATGAAATGGATCCTTTATTATAGAGATAATTGCATTTAGGTGCCTTTAAAAATATTGTATTCTAAAATAATGTTTCATTACTTTCCTCGTTAGTACCTTAAAAAATTTCAATACGGTGTCTCAAAAAGACACAAGACAAAAAAATAAAATTTCATGGGATACCATTCTGGAATATAATACTCTTGGAGACAAAAAAAAAAATGCATTAAATTACCTATAATGTTGAGCTGAGGTAAGCAAATGCTGACATCTTGATATCTTGTTGCCAATGAACGTAGTCACCATGAAAACGGAAGTCTACTACTAAAAGCCACATATTCCTCAAATCATGATGAGTAATTGCTTAATTATGGCATATATAAGTGTGCATTATTGCATAATGACACTGGCCATTATTTAAATCGTTCTGGTGGCATGTACTAAGGAAATGGATTCTTGAGCTCACTGGATAAGCTTTCTGCTTTTCCATTCATGGAGTCTTTGTGGTGGATAGAGAATACATTAAACAATATTAAGGTTTGTTCATGTTACGTTCTAAATGTCATTATCCTTCTGAAGAATCTAATGTGGAGGATTCAAATTATAAGACTCCTCCAACCATAAGTGAAAGGAAAATCAATTTACATTGCTTTTCACCTTGTTTCATCAATTCTTGGTCTCCCGTTGATGGTGTCTCCACAGCTTAGCATCATGAAAAATGTCAGATCTGTTACAATTTTACCGATATCTACTGCAGAGTGAAGCTAATTTTAGGGATAATCCAAACCCATCCCCCTTGGCAAGTGAAACAAGTAATTTTTTTTGAGTACTTTTAAAGACACTCTTTTAAAATAGTATATATTTTTTTTAACATTTTAAATAATTTTAAAACTGTGCTTCAAAATAACATAAAAAAATACTAAATATCAAAAGTACTTGAATTGAGTTAATTCTTAAAAGAATAATATTATTTTTACAAACTCTTACAAATATTTTATCTCATCACTCATGTTACTTTATTGAGAAATGCTACTCACAATTACAGTGCTCCTACAACTCTCTCAATCGTTTTCTCAGTCATTTATTATTATTCAAATTTTTTCACCTATCTCATTCCATTACTTGATAAGTGATTGATATATTTTTTTGTAAGAATTATAAAATACTACTGTTGAAAGAGTAGATTTTCTCTACTTTATTCATTTATTTTAATTTTTTATAGAAACTTTTCTCTCACAATCTCTTGCAAAAGCTTTTTTGACAACTCATCAAGTAATATGATGATGGAAGAGAGATAAAATGAATTTGTGATGTGTGGTTGAGAAAAAAAATTGTAAGAATTGATAAAAAAAAATTGTTGAGAGTAGAATGTCTTTATTTTTTTTATCAATATAAAATATATTTATGAGATTTTTTGAAGAGTATTATTTATGAGAATCATATTTGTTGAAATACATGATGGCAAGAAAATTTAATTAATTTCTTTTTTTTTAATTTTGTGAAGGAAAAATTAAAATCCACATGTTGATACTTTGATGACTATATAATAATAAGAGGCACATTTAATAGTAGTCGTATATTATAAATGGTATTAAAAAAAGAAACATGTTATAGTAATAGTACTAAGTAGGCATGTTTCTCTTTGTTAATTGGGACCGACAAAGTATCCAATGCAAAGGCAATCATCCTACGTACAAAGCACAAACAAAATCGGAGAGAATCATGTAATTTTCTACTTTGGCAAGGGCAGGAGAAATATCATCATTCTGAATTTTTTTATTATTATTATACAGTTTCTAATCCGTCAACACCGACATGGCTTTGCCACGTTTCAACCATACGTATTTCAAAATTAAAAAAATATTTTATAAAAAGTTCCACTGTGTTAAGTTTTTGGCAGAATTATTATTATATGATGTCTTATATATTGTTTGGCTGAAATACAGTTTTAATTGGACAGCCAC
>JASKGM010084784.1:0-47648 GCA_034509205.1 Ceratonia siliqua | reverse complement strand
TCATATATAAGAAAACTATCACACTATACCATAAAGTTTTTTTTACATTTGATACAATTCCAAAATCACATAAGCTGCTACTCTTAATTGACTATATCTTCTCTGTCGAATAGTTCATGGCAGGTGGTGGACGTCAATCTTGGCGCTCGAGCAGGAAGGGCAAGGGGAAGGCAACAGCTCCGTCTCCTGAGCCTTCTAACCCCTAAGGTTAACCTGCCATTCATGCCCTCCCCAAGGTTGCCACCGCGGTCAACTACACCTTTTGTGTCGACGACTAATCTAGTACTTCTTGGATCCTGATCTAGCACGCCTACTAGAGCTGCATCGACACTAAGGACAGTAACCTTCAATGCTATGGGGTCCTCCCAGGCAAGTCCCCACATCACAACCTCTAATCTTGAGCCTGGTTATAAATTCGCTGACTGGCGCTTGTGGATAGAGGTACATGGGGACAAAGAGTAAGTACACTTATCATCATCGATAAATGTTGTTTGTCTAACAATTTTGATACTCGTTCCCTATAACAAAGTTAAATTTCTTTTTTTACTTTGCAGCTTTGCACTTGCCAAAGAGCCTGTGAACATTATTTCATCTATATACAAATCACATTTTCATGGGACTTGGAAAGACTTCAGCTATGTTCCACATGAAGTCCAGGAGTACTGGTGGAACTAATTTAGGGTATTAATCAAACTTCCATAGTTCTTATTCGATTAACTTGATTTTCATGATTATTGACTCTAATTGTATTGTTTCTAATGTAGGAAAGGAGTAATTGGAAACTCAAGTCCAATCATAGAATCATCATCTATGGAAGACCAATTGCGCTAGCAACATACGAGCAAAAATGATGGCAATCCAAAGTAGGAAGATCTTCGCACCTAGTTGGGTGACATGATGATTTTATACCACATGTTCCTAGGTTCAAGTGGGTTATTTTATAGTGTTTTATGTACTTTGGATACATTTTTATACGAATTTTAGTACCTTTCACATCAACTTAGACTTTTGCACTTGTTGGGATAAATTGCATAACTTTCAAGCCTTTCCACAGTAATTTCCCAAGAGCTAAGCACTGCAGCGCTTAACCATGGGCACTGCAGTAGTAAAACAAGAAAAATAGCCCTAAGTCAAAGTAATGGGTGATGCAGTAACCAACACTGGGTGCCACAGTGCCCCAAATTATCATAACTCAAAAAGATGGGTGCCACAGCACCCAAGTCAACAAATAATTTAGGATATAAGGCTAGGCACCACAGCCCTCACATACGGCTTTTTCATTTAAAAACATAAGCCCAAGTAAGTTTTAGGGATTCCTTGGACGATTTTTGGACATAAAGTTGTGGTTGGAGCGGGGGAAAAAGGAGAAGGACTTGTAGCTAGTCTAAAGGAGAGGGATTGCAAATCTAAAAGAAGGAGGAATCCATCACCTACTTACCATTGAAGAGTTTCCTCTAGCTTCCTCTAGACTTTGATGTTTCTTCTTATTTCAATGTCTTCCTTAGAAGTTTTATGCTTTAGTTTGAATATTATGAGTAGCTAAATTCCTATTCTAGGATTGGGATGTAGTCATTGAGGTATTGATATGGATTAATTTTAGTTGTTGGGATATATTTTTGCTATTACAATTTAATAAATATGATTTTAATGCTTATGAGTTACTAGCCATGAATTGTATGCTTTAAGGCATTGAGTGATGGAGCGAAAGTGGAAGCTTGATGTTAGTTCGTGGGTTTATTGGACTTAGGTAGTATAATCACAAAAGTATATATACACCTTAGTGACATTTGTTTAGCTTCCAGGAAACCTAATGCATCTATGTTAATATCTATGATCACAAAAGTAGACATAGGGTTAATATGATTCTTTGAAAGAAGGTAATACATAAATTAGGGAATTTTGTCGTTGTAACTCATAAAATATAAACAACCATTACCACATCCATAGCAGACTCAATTGATGAACCCCATTCCTAGGATTCTTTTCACATAGGTATTTTGTCTTTGCCTCAACTATAATTTGACTGCTTAGATAATGTAGGGGATTACATAATTTTGGTACTTGAAACACCCTCCTCGTGGGAACGATACTTATTTTATCACTTTATTACTTGTTTACAATAAAGTGCACTTGCGTTGTGTTTTTGCTCATCATTGGGTAGCGAGATCAAGAACTAGTTGAACACTGTTTGGGAAAGAGAAGATTTCAAGGTTGTCTTGAATCAAAACAAGAGAAACTGGTCAATGGATAAAGGCATCACTTGCCATTGAGGCAAATGCATCTCCATCTTTGAGCATACAAAGAGGATTGTAAGTTTTTATTAACTTACAACTTTAATTAATTTTATTAATTATGCTTTTATTAGTCTAACACTTGAATCCATTGTTTGTAGGTAAAGGAATTGGGGAGGGATCCTAACATTTCTTAAGCCTTAGCTTCCATCGTCTACAATACAGGGAGTCCAAGGGCTAAGTGCATCCACCTGCTGAGAACCCTTACGTAAGTTAATTTCTCTTTAATTATGTTTCAAATTACTTCTCACTAATTATAGTTTAACGCATGTATAAATCTTTTGAGGATCGCAAAGCCCAAGACCAAGCGAAGTCAACCTGTTCTTCAATCCATAACAAACGTCTGTGGATGAAGCTTGTCTGTAGGAATAACAAGATGGGTCAAATTTATAGGATGGGTTTTTTGACCGGCATGGTTGACACGGCTGAATCAAGCTAGCTACCACAGGCCAACCAGGATCCCGAAATATTTAATGTGGTGAGAAGCCTCGAAGAGCGTTCAATCAGAAGTAGGCTCGATTGGAAAAGCAATTCGATATAATCACGCAGCTAGTTAGTGGCCTTGCTTCTCTTATCCCTTCCCCTCCAAGTCACCTCTTGCTGATCCCACTAACATTGAGAATGAATCAGATAGTCATTATTGATATATTTAATTTTTTACAATTTTACTTATATTTGATTTTAATTCATATACTTTGCTTTAATCAAATCGATAACATATTGATATTATTGATTCGATCAAGTTTGTTTATTCTATACATTTAAAATGTTTTTTAAAGTGGACAGGCATTTATAAGAAGAAAAAAAAATATATATATATAATAAAAATTAATTAATAATAAAAAGTTATTATTTATTTATATATGTGTGTGTGTGTGTGTGTGTGTTTACATTTCTCACTTCTCATAGCAGCCATTCATGAGGAAATACATATAATATAAACCATTTATTAATTTCAAAAATAAATTATTTTTACAATTATCACTGACAGTGAAAATATATGGAAAAATGTTTTTTGACAATTCTTTTCCTTATTTTGTCATTGACAAAGTCCATCAGAAATTATTTACTCTCACGGCCATTCTCTCAGATGACTATTAGTGAGAAAAACTCACAGACTACTATCCGTGATAAATTCCGTGAAAGTCTCATGATAGTGTATCAAGAGTTCTTTTGTTTCTCACAGACTTCTTACACGATTCTCACGACTTCATTGTCGTGATAAAATTTGTCATTCGGGGGCAAAAGGATTAATGGGCACAAATAAGTGAGAATCTCTTTAACAAATCTCATTTCTCACGGAATTTTCAGCTTTTCTCATGAAATTTGTTGCGTGAGAAAAATTGTGTTTTTTTGTAATGACATGAAAATGTCTCATGACTAGCATTTCCTACATTGCTGCCCGTTGACATTACTCTAGGCTGGAGAGAAAAAACACCATGGTGCCTCCCCAAGAAAATACTCCAAGATGGAAAGATCGTCAAAGTTGGATCCGCTATGGTTGGAGTACATGAATTACATTACCACCCGTCAAGATTACTCCAGGTCGAAAAGGATACATGGCATGAAATCTTTTAGGTTACCATCCATCAAGACTACTCTGCATCAAAAAGGACATATGTTAGCATTTTTCTACATCATATTCCATTGTATGACCATATATGAATACTCAGGACATGTATAATTGCAAATGCTTAAGTTGGACTATCAAGGAATGAATGTAGAGTTTTCTTTGGAGTTTTGGACTCACATGTTTAAGTGTTACGTCATAATTGATCACCGCAATTGCCGTAACAAGATACTCAGAAGAAATGAAAAAATTCTCCATTCGCGGTAACCATCGATCCCCCCAGATTTTTGTGTCAGCCCCATCTCCAACTTTTTTAAGGAGGCCTTTGCTCGATGATGCCCTCCCCTCCAGAATGCTACGCCACGCAAGAGATGATTCCTCCCCGTTGAGCGTTCATAAAGGTCGAGTGAGGAAATATAGCTTTGAGAATAGCCCCAAGAAGAGAAATTGGGTTGGTGGTTAGCTAGGCACCAGTCTTGTTTGGCAAGAAGAGTGAGATTAAAAACTTCCAGGTCGCGAAATCCATTACCTCCCAAGCTCTTAGGCATTGTTAATTTCTCCCAACTAATCCAATGTATTTTTCAATCATCATCACCAAAGTTTGGCCATTAATTGGCTTAATTCATGGCAAATTTTTTTTGGAAGCACAAAGCAACTCATTGTACGCCAAGTATTTCTCATTGTACGCCACTTTCTCAATCTGCAGTATATTCATAATAATATTTTTTGAGTCAAAGCGAATATTTGGGCTAAAGAAAATAGCTGATTTTTTGGGCCGAACACAACTCATAATCATGTAAATTCTTTTTGCAATTATAGTGCTTCACCTGTATCTGCTTTCATAAATACCAAACTTCATCAGCAAAAAATAGGTGGCTAACATTAGGGGCATTTCTGCAGACCTGGAGCCCATGAATAACATTCTGAGCTTCCCTTTGTTGAAGTAAAGAGATAAATCCTTCAGCACAGATAAGGAATAAATATGGGGAGAGAGGGTCCCCCTATCTAAGACCACGTTCCGGAGAAAGGGAGATTATTCTAAAGTCTAAGGGAGATTCTATCACCTGTTACATATTTTTGAGATGGTATCTAGAGTATTTTCTTTTCTTTTTTTTAGCTATTGTTAGTAGTAGCTTATTTTTAAATTATGAAGGAGATTTGTATAGATTTTTAAGATAAAAGAGAGGTGAGCGTAATATAAGATAAATACATGGAAAGTTGATGTAATTTTCTCAAAAGAAAATTACTAGCATATTTCATCTCATATTTATTATTCTTGTAATCTTGTTAGTTGAATTTTCTATTAAAGTGTTGCCATAGAAGGTTTTACTTTGACTCCATTTGTTTAAAATAAAATTATTTAAATGGAGAAGTGAGTATAATATAAGGTAAATATAAGGGAGGATGATATAATTTTTTTTAAAAGAAAATTATAATCATATTCCTTCTCATATTTATTATTCTTGTAATGTTGTTAGTTGAGTTTTCTATTACAGTGTTGCCATCGCAAGTTTTACTTTAATTCCATTTGTTTAAAATAATTTTTTTAAGAATTTCTTTAAAAACTATTTTTATAACAACAATTTTTACTATTTATTTCATTAAAAAATGTTTGTAAAATAATTTCTTTTATTTAAATTACATTAAAAAAAATTGGCACACTGATTAGTGACGAGAGCAATGATAAAAAAACAACGGTGATGGAAGAAGGTAATTTTCAAAAATTTTGTTCTTACCTGAGCTCTACCTAATAGAATTATCTAGCTAGCTAGGTCCAAGCTTAGGCCTAGGCTCAATCCGTTGCCATATTTTCTAATAGGGCCAGATGTTCGTTTCCGAATTTTTTATTTTGGCCGGAGTTCCAAATTTCCAAGCCTGAGATTGAGTATAGTTCGTTTTCAAAATTTTTACTTGGGCTCAATCCTGGCCTCAAGTTTAACTAAAACGGTTATCATGGCTATTGCGGCCACGGAAAGCTACAGTACGATCATAGTAGTGAATTTAAACAAAAATTAAAATATTATCTTAATTCTTTTTTTTTTAAATTACTTAAAAAATTAATGTAAAATTTAGATTGTTGAAAAAATTTTCCTTATAAAGTGTCTCTTTTCTAACAAAGCAAATTAACATTAAAATATTTTCTTATGTTAAACTTTTAAAAAAAAAAATCAGCTAAACAAACGAATCCTTTTAGTAATTGCTCCAAAATGAATATAAAACATTCTATTCCGGATTCACAATGAACATCATAAAGACATTAAATTAGTAAATGAAACAGTTGCATATAGAACATCCTCAATTAAAAATTTAGCCAAAATTCTTTGGTAATGTTCCCTTTTTCCTCTTGATTTTATATTTCTTTTTCTTAACTTAAAAGCAAAGTGGTAGTATGTTTTCATTTCATATACGTTATCCTACAATAAATAAAAATTTCAGAATATTAAAAATATATGAGAGAATCTGAGGTAACTGGCCCAAAAAATGTATTAACTCTATTAAATTACCAATTATGTAATTTTTTTATTTTTTATATTAAAAGCAAAAATTTTAATATATATATATACACACTCACATATTATATACATATATATTAATATTTGTTGCTCCCGTTAGCATTGTAACGTGCCAAACTAGTAATATACCGAAGGACGGGGCCATTTCTCTTTTTTTCCATGTCTTCGTTTTCCATTTGATTCCTTGTTTCTCTCTGTAAACGGTAAATCATAAATGTTATAGTGCCCTGCTCTTCTTAAATATGCCGTTACTTCTGAATGGTCTTGCATGCTTGCCTCTTCAGCCTCTCTCTATCTTAGCTCTTTAAATTTGGCCCCATGGCATTCTCTTTCCTTGCTCAATTGCTCATCATGTTCCTATATCGAAACCCTTTTGTCCTCTCATTTTCACCATTGTTACTTGCACTTTTCTGTCGCTGTTCTGGTACACATTTCATGGTGGGAGATTCATCAGGCTGGGGCATTCCTCCATATCTAACTTACTACAGCAATTGGACACATTCCCATTTCATGAAAGCTGGTGATTCTCTTGGTAAAACGAAAGCACCTTGCTATTTACTTCCTGTGAACTTTGTCTGTTATTTTTGGTTTGATATACTGGTACTATATAGCTATTAGCTAGGTACCTGGAGATTTTTCTACGTGCCTTCCATTAGAATATCTCCAGTATCAGATGAAGATGGTTCTAGGAGACTTCTCTACCCAATATTCATCTTTTAAATTCATCAAGGAAATATAAAAATATATTCTTGATGTAAGTAAATAACTTTCATTCAAATATACATGGTTTTTTACCCAATTTTTATGATTGTGTGTTTTATTTGACTTTTTCCTATAAATCTCAAGACAATTATCTTTCTTAAATTATTTTCAAGGGTATAACATCTTTCAAAAATATGGACTTAATCGCCTATTTAAAACAGGAAATTTGACAAGAAACTTAAGAAAAAAATTATTATTGTTCTGCTTATTGTACGATTTATACCTAGCATATTTTTTTTACCTGTACTCTTTCTTTTGGTGGGCGAATTTTGAGTAATAGATAGTATTTAATGGCAGCAAAATAACAACTAATCAAATTTTTAATAAAAGTTTTATCAATATTCGCTACGTGTACATTGTTGTTCTTGCATTAGACCCAAAGGTTCTTTCTTCGCTTATTTGCAATTATATAACCTGATATCATAATTTCATTAAACGAAAAGAGTTGCGTTTGGTAAACATGCAAACTATATAAGTTCTAATTAATTTTTAAATTGTTCACACAGAATTCAACTTCGACACCAAATTTTACAACCTAGTTCAAGTATCACAGTATGAGTACGAGCAATGCACTTCCTTTGATCCTGTAAAGGTCTTCAATAGCAGCCCAACAATTGTTCCATTGACACAGAGAGGCATCTTCTTCTTTATATGCAACATCTCAAACTACTGTTGCCTAGGGCAGAAGATTGCCATCATTGTCCATGAGTGTTCCGCAGAAAGCGCTCCATCTCAACCACCTTCCCTAGCTCCTACCTCTCGATCTTCACCACCAAGTGGGTCTGCTCCTTATCCTCATGGAAATGGTGGCAGGGCTAGCCCGCTAGTGCCTGCCATAAGCTCAGTGCCATCACCATATGGTAATGGCAATGGTGGGTATTCACCTAAGCCCTCCACCACCAAAGGGGAGAAGTCTAGGGCATTGTCATTGATACAAGCAACACGTTTCCGTGTTTCTGTGGGATGATACTTCTCTATGTTAGGTGTTTTCTTGGGGCTTTTGTTGATCTAGGGTATGTTATTTGCAAGATAAGAACTATACATTTTAGCTTAGAATTGATTCTTGAAATCACTTGGTTGACGTCTTAATTTTTAAATTGCCAATTTCTTTAGTAGTTTTGTAATTGGATTTATTTCAATCTTCAATTTAGAAGTATCTTTTCTTTTCTTTCATATTTAAGATATCTACTTTTAGCTTCACCTTGAACATTTTATGGTTATTTAATTTGTAACCCTAGATTTCTGTTTTAAACTTCAATTACATAATCATTGTAACTAATTGGTTACAGACTTGTTCCTATCAAAAGGAGGTGATAGCTGAGTGATCTGCAACTACTGAACTCTGGAAAGCAACAGTTTTACATCTGCCATGAGTGCTTGGATTTGAATTGGAAAAAGTTGATTCTTCATGAACATGTTGACATAATGCGCCTTTTTAAAATCTTTGCTTTTCTACTGACTTGAGTTGGCTTATTCTTGAGCCATGTTATGTAATCATTCCATTTAAACATAATTGCATCATGCATTCTCTTTGGATTAGGGTTCCAGGCATTATTCGAATAATGCCTTACTTATGGCCATCCAAATGCCATCAAGAATAATAGCAATCAGGATAGTAAAATATGCCAGGTATCTGTTAAGAGGGTCATTTTTGTTAGAAACAATGATACTTTTGTCTTCTTGTGATGTGCATTAATAGGCTAGCTAGAAGTATTTGATAGAAATTGACTTTTATGTGTCTAAACATGTAGCCTTTATGTAGGTTACTTTATGATGTGCTTTAGGAAAAGTCCTGAAATTTGTTGTAGTTTCCAAGTTTTTAATTTGTGTCTGGCATGAAAGGTTGATATAAAACCTTAAACTTTGTCATTTGAATGTAAGGAAAGATAGTTAAAAACTTATTCCTTGAACTCTCTCTCTCATTTTTATTGTCTTTTTGCACTTACAAATGGTGTCAGAGCCAAATGGTCTCGAGGGACCGAGAGTGTGAGTGATCTCGAAGAAAAGCTGTGAAGAACTCATCTGAAGATACCTGAAGTGTTGAGATGGTGTCGAATAGCAACTCTTCCTCTAGACCTCTAGTTTTTTCAGGATATAACTACTCTATATGGGATGTTAAGATGAAGGCATATCTGTGAGCTTATGATCAATGGGAAGTAGTGAAAACTGGCCGAAATCCTTCTCCTCTACCAAATAACCCGACAGTGGCTCAGATACAACATCATAATGAAGAAGCCTCCAAGAAGTATAAGACTCTTACCTATATCCATCAAGCACTCACTGAGAACATATTCATCAAGATCATGTCCTGTGAATCAGCTAAAGCAGCTTGGACACCTTGATGGAGGAGTTCCATGGTAGTACTAAAACAAGGCAGATGCAAGTGTTGAACCTGAGAAGGGAGTTTGAAGATCTAAAGATGAAGGACTCAGAGACCATAAAGGACAACACTACAAGGTTGATGAATACTGTTAATAGGATCAGGCTCATGAGAGAAGAACTATCAGACCAAAGGATAATGGAGAAGGTTCTTGTGAGTCTACCTAAGAGGTTTGAATCCAAGATATCCTCTCTTGAAGACTCTAAGGACATCACATAACTGAGTTTATCTGAGTTGGTTTAGGCTTTGCAAGCCCAAGAACAGAGGAAAACTCTCAGACAAGAGGACTCATTGGAGAATGCCTTGCAGATGAGATACAAGAAGAAGAATCACCAAAAAAGGGAAGGAAAGAAAGCTGATGCTAAAGGCTCCAGCAAAAGAAAACAAAATGAGGGAAGAAGACAATCAAGAAAGAATGAGAGATGCCCACCTTGTGGCTACTATAAGAGGAGCAGCCACAAGGAGGTTGATTGTTGGTACAAGGACAAACAATCACCTCTAATTAGATGCAGATATTGCAAGAAGAATGGTCCTGTTGAGAAAGACTGCATATTGAAATAGTAACACAAAGAAGACAATGAACGACCACAAAAGGCTTATGTTTCTGAAGCTGAAGGAGAGGAATAACTCATATTTATGGCTTATACCATAAGTGAACCTGAAGATGAGGAAGCTTGGTTTCTAGATAGTGGTTGCACACAACACATAACCAGCAAATTTGAACTATTTACCAGCCTGAAGTCTGTTGGTAGAACTGTCAAGATGGGCAATGGAGAGAAGGTAGCTATCACAAGTAAGGGCACAATAGCAATCCACACTCTTAAAGGTACAAAACTAATTTCAGATGTGTTGTTAGTACCTAAGCTTGATTAAAGTTTGCTGAGTGTTGGTTAGTTACTGTAAAATGGTTATTGCTTAGTATTTAAGGATGCTAGGTGTACTATAAAAGATCAAAATAACCTTGAGTTGTTTGAAGTTGAAATGAAGAAAAGATGTTTCCCAGTAAAATGGAAATCATTGCCTAAGCATAGCTATAATATGAGTAAAATAGAACAAGACGCAAGGTTGTGGTACAAGAGACTTGGTCACTATAACTTGAGGTCTATGAAAATAACTCATAAATTAGAGCTAGTCAAGGATATTCCTGAAATAGATGACTACTCGAGGTGTGTAAGGGATGCCAACTTGGAAAGCAACACAGATTGCCATTTCCAAATTCAACAGATTAGAGAGCCACAGAGAAGCTGCAATTAGTACACTTTGATGTTTGTGGACCAATGTCACAGCCTTCTCCAAATGACAACAAGTGTTTTGTACTGTTTATAGATGATTTAACCAGAATGTCATGGGTTTACTTTCTTAAACTAAAGTCTGATGTACTTTCTATTTTTAAAAAGTTCAAAACTGCAGTTGAAACTCAGAGTGGGTCAGCAATGACGACTCTGAGATCTGATAATGGCATGGAGTACAATTCTATCTAGTTCAAGAAATTCTGTGAGAAAGAAGGCTTTGAGCAATAACTTTCAGTGGCTTACTCCCCTTAGTAGAATGGCGTAGTCGAGAGGAAGAACATATCAGTCTTGGAGATGGCTAGATGCATATAATTGGAATTAAATGGACCTACAGGTTGAAACTAGAACCAAATGGTGCTATTAACAAGCACATGGCCTGATTAGTGGTGAAGGGCTACTCTCAATAGCAAGGAGTTGATTACTTTGACATTTTTGCACCAGTTGCAAGGATAGACATTATAAAGATTCTAGTTGCATTGGCAGCACATAAACAGTGGAAAATTTGGCATTTAGATGCCAAATCATCCTTTCTAAATGGCATCCTAGTAAAGGAAATATATATATCACAACCTAAAGGGTTTGTGATGCAAGGAAATGAAGATAAAGTGTATAAACTGCATAAAGCTCTTTATGGGTTGAAACAAGCTCCAAGCTATGGAAGGATTGATAGTCAACTAATCAATCATGGATTCAAGATGAGTGATAATGATGCTACTCTTTATGTGAAACTTATGAATGAAGGTGAATCCTTGATTGTTTTTGTTTATGTAGATGATATACTAGTGACAGAAGTTGTTATTAGTGAATTACTGAATTTCAATAAGACAATGGAAGATCAATTTGAAATAACTGATTTAGGAGAAATGAAGTACTTCTTAGGACTTGAAGTACATCAGTCCAAGGAAGGAATCTTCCTAAACCAGCAGAAATACATTATTAATATTCTAAAAAAAATTAGGATGTATAAGTGTAAGGTTGTTCCCACACCCTTGATGCAAAAATATGAAGTTCTCCAAAGAAGATGGAGCTGAGAAAACTCATGCTTCCTTCTATAGAAGTTTGATTGGAAGTCTTCTATATTTGATAGCAACCATGCCTGATTTAATGTATACTGGAAGCCTACTTTCAAGATTCATGCAAAACCCAAGTATGGTACATTCTGTAGCTACCAAAAGAGTTCTGAGATACCTAAAGGGTACTACTCAGCTTGGAATTTGGTTTAGGCCAGTTGAAAATGGAAAATTGATAGGTTATGTTGATAGTGATTGGGCTTGGAACTTAGATGATATGAATAGCACTGTTGGGTATGCTTTCTCCTTACGCTCAGGGATGTTCTCATGGAACCCAAAGAAGCAAGGAGTTGTAGCTCAGTTAACTACTGAAGCTGAGTATATAGTAGTATCTATAGCAATAAATCAAGCCATATGGTTGAGAAAAATCCTTAAAGTCTTAGGTGTGGAGAGGTTGGAAGCTACTGAAATCAAATGTGACAATAAATTAGCCATTGCCATTGCTGAAAATTCAGTTCAGCATGGAAAAACCAAGCACATTTTGTTGAAATACCATGTTGTTAGAGAATCTGAAAGACTTAAGGAAGTCAAGCTCATTCACTACAGTTCAAACTATCAAATTGCATATATTCTTACGAAAGCCCTTCCTAGGGTCATATTTGAATACCTTAAAGCACAACTTGGAGTTTCCAACAAAAGTCTCGAGGAGGAGTGTTAGAAACAATGTTACTTTTGCCTTCTTGTGATGTGCATTAATAGGCTAGCTAAAAGTATTTGCTAGAAATTGACTTTTATGTGTCTAAATATGTAGCCTTTATGTAGGTTACTTTATGATGTGCTTTAGGAAAAGTCTTGATAACTTATTGTAGTTGCCAAGTGTTTAATGTGTGTCTAGCATGAAAGGTTTATATAAAACTTTGAACTTCATCATTTGAATGTAAGGAAAGATAGTTAAAAACTTATTCCTTGAATTCCCTCTCTCGTTTTTATTGTCTTTTTGCACTTACAATTTCTTTTGGTAGATATTTATTTCACTCCCGATAAATATGGCAGACTGGGTCACACGTATTCTACCATTAAAGAACCTATGGATTTGCTTCAGACTAGCTCAGCATTGGCTTCCTAGAGCAACATTCTAGCTACACTATCAAAGATTTCAATCAGGAAGATACATTTTAAAATAGCCGAGATTTGCTATCCATTCAGCTAGACATGACGAGACTTTCTTCCTGACATATAAGCTTTAGTTGAGATATTTTCCTTTGCCTCATGATGTTTACCTAGTGGCATGAGTTACAGCTTTAGAATGTTCATTATGTATATATAAGTACCTTCATACTCCTTTGGGCGTGAAGAAACATATTTGCAAATAGCATTCAATTTACTTCCTCTATTTTGCAAAAGCAGAACAAAACTTATCCTATCCAAATTTTACAGTATTGAAGTGCTGATACAATTGAACAAGCCAAATATTTGACCACACTTGGATATGAGTATGAGGTGAAGCAAACCATAAAGCTTTAGCATGAGAACAAGTTAGAAAAAAGATGGTCCATTATGTCCTTAGCATTTGAACATAGGACACATCGATCTTCCGGAGCAAAACAATATCGTAGATTGTTAGCTACTGTAATTGCCATGTGACAAATTTTCCAAAAGAGAAGCTTGAGTCTTTCTGGAATCTGAATTTTCCATATAGCTATATCATTAGCTGTTGATGACATATAGTTCTTTCTTGAGAGTATTCCTTGTATAGTAAGTGGTATCCCTTATGTAAACTAAGATAGTCCCACATCGCTTAAGAGTTTATGCCGAGATGGCCATATATATGAGTAGGCAACCCTTGACTAACCAACTAGCCTTTTGGTTAAGTTAGGTGATAAGTGCATAATTTGTCATGTTTTAAATTCTTTTGCATTTACTTGCTTTATTCTTGAGTTTCTTGTGTTCTTAACTTTGTTTTGTGTTTTGTAGTTATTTTGAAGGTTGAAATACACTCTAGAGTGATTTGGTGCAAGGTAGGCAAGGTTTAGGATGATTTGGAAGCAAGCCTAGGCGCAAAGGACCTCAAAAATGCCAAATACCCAACGGGCCAATGCCCAAATGCCCCAACACCCTAGAAAAAGAATCGTGGTTCCTAGAATCGAAAAAGGATGCCTACTCCTAGTAGGGCCATGGCCCTAGCCCTATAGAGTGTGGTGCCCACAAGACAAGGCCGCGACAACCAACACTTGTAGCCCCAAAATTTCTCCAATTTATTATTACAGCCCTGAGCCACAACGCCCAATCCCAAAGCTACAACGCTCATGCACACTGAAACACTTTAAAATGTGATTTTTACTTTAAAAATAAAAGTTTGGCTTAAGGAAAACTTGAGAGAAACCTTAAAATGAGGAGGAGAAGAAGATGACAGTTGGAAGGAGTGGATCCAAAGAAGATTCATTTGCATGGAGTTCTTCAAAGAGTTTTCTCTTCATCTTTTCTCCATTCTCTTTGTATCTTATATTTTTTTGATGGATTGAATGATGTAATGGATGATTTTCTGATGATGGTTAGCTATATCCTTTGGTTGAGGGTGAATTCAAGCTTTGGACGCAACTTTGGGATTATAACTATTGATTATGCTTCTAAACTCTTCTTGAATGATTGTCTATGTTCTTCCATTTGATTTGTTAATGATTTGTTGCTTAGATTTGTTTAAGTGCGTAATTAAATGAGGTTGAGAACTATCTAATGCTAGAATAGGGGACTTGAATACATAATCTTTTTTGTTTCATATTCATGATAGCAATTTATGGTTATAGGGATGTCTATATCTTGATAACTATGAAGGAGAATATAGCATAGGTTAAATAATCTAAGCATTTAAGATTATTGCCTTGATTAACCTATCTTTCTCACCTTAATGCTTTTATTGAATTAAATCTAGAGATCTTGTTATAAGTTGTTCATTGAATAGAGAGTATGTAGTGAGCGTTCTTCTATTTACTAACAAACTAAATAAAGATTGGGATAGCAGGGCACCTCTTACTATTTGCAGTTAATAGTTAGAATAGAAAGTTAGAATATTGTCAAGTTTATGATCAAAATAAGTGATTGTCGATGATCATTTTTCGTTGTCCAATGGTAAAGAGTGAACCCTCAGCCAAGTCTCCCATCTTATTCTCATTTTTTGTTGTTTATTTTATTTTTGGTTTTTTATTTCATTTTTTATTTATCTTTAGTTTCCTTTTTTCAAAAATCCCCTTTTTTATATTTCAGTATTTGATTCTTTAATTTCTTTTTAGTAACTTATTAACTAAACCCAATCCTCTGCTGGAGAACGACCTTTGCTCATAAAACCAAAATACTCACCACTATACTGTAAGAATTTATTTGTGCATTCTCATTTGGGAAACCATTTGGAAATGCATCATTAGGTCCACTTGCTGTTGGAACATGTGGTCAAATAGCCCATGAGTTAAAGGTCAGCCTACATGACATTCACACACTCAAATTTTTAGCATTAGCAATATATACATTATTAAATATTTATTTTATTAAATGTACATGCATATTTGTGAACACCTAATTTTGTCCAAGGGTTTATTAAAATTATTAAATTTCTCTCAAAAGAAAAATAACAAAATTAAATAGCAAAATTCAAAAAATAATTAAATAATAAAAATGAAAAGAAAAAAGAGATAAAAATAGGAACAATGGAAAAATTGCAAAAAGAAAGCAAAATGATATATGGTAAAAATTAAAAAAAAAAATATATATATATATATATATATATATATATATATACATATATAAAAAATAATAATAATAATAATAAAGAAAAAAATTAAAAAAAAAGGGGAAGGAGATAACAAAAAAAAGAAAAGAAAAAAGAGATAGCCCAAAACCATTTTTTGCAGCAAAAAAAGGTCTAACACACCTCCAAACCGAACAGCCCAACAACCCCAAACCAAGCTCAGCCCAACACACCTCCAAACCAGTTCAACCACGCTCTAAGCCCATGACCCGGTCACACTCTTAACCTGGTTGCAATTCTCCTGAACCCTAATCCCCAAATTGAGCCTTGTCTCCTCAATTCCCCTCACCTCTGCTCCATTTTCTCTCTACTTGACGCCGCAACACTCGTCCCCTCTGTCATCCAACTGTCTTTCCTGATGAACTACCGTGAGTCTTTCCCACTTGCTTCTCTAAATCACAGGCAAATTTCTCTCATTCACATTACGGCCAAGGCGATAAAAGGAAGTGTCATTGCAGATCATTTGGCAGATAACCCAGTAAATGAACACCATTTGATGGATTCTGAATTCCCAGACGAGGATATTCTAAATGCCAAAGAGTCTGACGAAGAGGAAATTGGAAAATGGACTTCGATGAAGCAACAAATATATATGGAAATGGCCTTGGTGCTGTTATTATTTCTCCAGAAGGAAAGCAATTCCCAGTCGCCATAAAGTTGGATTTTGATTGTACAAATAATATTTCTGAATACGAAGCATGTGTTAATAGGCTACAAGAAGCTCTAGTCATGAACATAAAGAAGCTAGAGGTATTCGGTGATTCTGCTCTCATTACTTACCAAGTTAAGGGAGAATGGAAAACACGGGATACAAAATTGGTACTGTATCAGAAATATTGATCAAAGAATTTGAAGAAATCTTCTTCACACATATGACCAGAGATAAGAATCAATTTACCGATGCACTGGCAACGTTGGCCACTATGATCAAGTTGGACCAAGGAAGTAAAGTTCTACCTATTAATATCAGGTCCAGCAACAATCCAGCATATTGCCTCAATATTGAACAAGGCGGGGAACAACCATGGTACACAGACATCAAATGTTATATTCAGACTCAACAATACGCCGAGGGTATAGATGAGAATGATAAGAAAACTACTAGGCGGTTGGCTGCCAATTTCCTTCTGAGTGGAGAAATCCTATATAAAAGAGGATACGACAGAATGTTACTTCATTGTGTGAACGATAGAGAAGCACAAACGATCATGGCAAAAATACATGAAGGTACCTGTTCAACCCATGCTAATGGACATATGATGACCCGTCAGATTTTAAGGTGTGGTTACTATTGGACTACTATGGAGAAAGATTGCATTAATTACTGTCGAAAGTGCAACAAGTGTTAAGTTTATACGAATCGGATTAACACTCCACCATTCCCACTACATAACTTGACGGCCCCATGGCCATTCTCTATGTGGGGTTTAGATGTGATCGGACCCATCAATCCTAAGGCATCTAATGGACACCGCTTCATTTTAGTGGCTATCGATTATTTCACTAAATAGGTTGAGGCAGCATCGTATGTCACGATCACTCAGAAAGTGTTTATGAAATTCATCAAGCTCAATATCATATGTCGGTATAGAGTGCCTGAAAGAATAATCACCGACAATGCACCTAATTTGAATGGCTCTGAAGTCAAAAGTCTGTGTGACCAATTCAAAATCAAACACCACAATTCAGCACCGTACAGACAGGAAATGAACGGGGCAGTAGAAGCAGCCAATAAGAACCTCAAGAAGATATTGGGAAAAATGGTGGTCAACTACAAGATTGGCATGAAAAGTTGCCATACGCACTCTACACATACCATACTAGAATAAGATCGTCAACTGGGGCAACGCCATATTCATTGGTAAATAGGATGGAAGCAATGACTCCTATTGAAGTAGAAATCCCTTCTTTAAGGGTACTTATGGAAGCACAGCTTGAAGAAGCCAAGTGGGCTGAAGCTCGATATGAGCAGTTGAATCTAATTAAGGAAAAACGATTGTCTGCCATATGTCATGGATAATTATACCAAAACAGGATGGCTCAAGCTTTCAACAAAAAAATACAGCCATGAGAATTCCAAACCAAGGACTTAGTACTTCAGAAAATTCTCCCTAATCAGAAGATGCCAAAGGAAAGTAGACTCTTACGTATAAGAGGTCGTATATCATCAAGCAAGCTTTTTCAGGAGGAGCCTTAATCCTTACTGGCATGGACAGGCAGGAATTAGCTAGGCCAATTAATTCTGATGCAGTTAAATGCTATTATGCCTGAGAAAATTATCCAAAAAAATGCCGCTGGGTTGAAAACCTGAGAAGGCAGCCTAGACAAAAGTTAGGCACCAAAAATAAAAATGCCATTAGGTTGAAAACCTGAGAAGACAGCCTAGACAAAAGTTAGGCACAAAAAAGAAAAAAACCCCTAAGTCAAAAACCCAAAAGGGCGGCTTAAGTGGTAAAGGTGATATTTGAATCAAGGAGAACCCATGAGTCAAAACTGGGGCAATTAGGCATTCATCAAAACTGGGGCAATTAGGCATTCATCAAAACTGGGGAAATTTTGAAGAGTGTTCGTTGGCATCGGCACCACTTCTTTCAAAGAAATCAGAAAATACATATTGGTTGCAATTTGAGAATCGATAGTTTATGGACATTAAGGAATCTATTTGAGATAAAATTCCCTTTTCTTTGCTTTCTTTTTTATGTAAAAGCTCTAGAAGATTCAATATTTATAAGTACATTCTGTTTAAATATTTCTTTTCTATTGTTTGGACGTTTGGTCATCAATGACAGAAGAATTTGTATTCAGGACCCTTTTGGTTGACAAGCTTTATGCAAATAAAAGAAGTTATGTTCATTTAATTGACTTAAAACCTTCTTCTTTGGATAATATTTGAATTTAAACACTTAAACTGTGTATTACTCTAGAGTACTTGGATGTGATCGGTTATGCCCCAAAAAAATGGCGGGGACCCCTTGTATAGGTTTGGTTTGACCCCAAAACCTTATGAACAGATCCTAAGTATGAAATGATAATGCCCATACTTCTGACTGGTTCAACGGAATTCCATAGAAATATAAGAGAGTGGCAGAAAGGGAACACTCTTGGCAGACCTTTCTTCGATTTACAGTGCATATTTTGAAAATTTTCATTTCAAGGGGACAACTCCATCCCAAACTATCTTTATTGCATTAGCATCATATTTGTTAGGCATCTTTTGACTTAAGTATACCACAGACAACTCATGTTTGCACCTTACCATTATTTTTGGAATGATACTTAGTTTCTTTATTAGTAGGTTTAGGACCAATTCCTTTCAATTTATTGTGTACATTGATCATTCTGTACCAATTCCATTCAATTTATTGTGTACATAGATCCTTCTATACCAATTCCATTCAATTTATTATGTACATCAATCCTTCTGTACCAATTCCATTCAATTTATTGTGTACATCGATCCTTCTATACCAATTCCTTTCAACTTATTGTGTACATCGATCCTTCTGTACTAATTGCTTTCAATTTATTAGGTACATCGATTCTTCTATACCAATTTATTTTAATTGATTGTGTACATCAATCCTGCTGTACCAATTCCTTTCAAATTATTGTGTACATTGATTCTTCTGTACCAATTCCTTCTAATTTATTGTATACATTGATCCTTCTATACTAATTCCTTTCAACTTATCGTGTACATCGATCCTTCTATACCAATTCCTTCCAATTTCTTGTGTACATTGATTCTTCTGTACCAATTCCTTTCAATTTATTGTGTACATCGATCCTTCTGTACTAATTCCTTTCAATTTATTGTGTACATCGATCCTTCTATACCAATTCTTTTCAATTTATTGTGTACATCGATCTTTTTGTATCAATTCATTCCAATTTATTGTGTACATTGATACTTCTGTACCAATTCCTTTTAATTTATTGTGTACGTTGATTCTTCCGTACTATTTCCTTCCAATTTATTTTGTACATCGATTCTTCTGTACCAATTCTTTTCAATTTATTGTGTACGTCAATTCTTCTATACCAATTCCTTTCAATTTATTGTGTATATCGATCCCTCCATACCATTTCCTTTCAATTCACTGCGTACATCGATCTTCTATACTGGTTTGATTCATTTTATTACGTATGTCAATTTATTCGTAACAATTTACTGTTTGTCTAGTAAAATAGAGAAATTACTTGTTAAATTCCAATTTAGTGATTTACAATCCCTCAGGACTTTGAGCGAGGAATGCTTTGCCAGTTCAGCGAGTTATTAGACAAAATTTGTGTTTGGTCTTTACTTGCTCATTATGGAAAAAACTAAAAGATCGCTGATGATACTTCTTTCCCTCAAGGAACAAGTAAAGAGGGGCAATTGTGAACATCTAATTTTGTCCAAGGGTTTATTAAAATTAATAAATTTATCTCAAAAGAAAAATAACAAAATTAAATAGCAAAATTCAAAAAATAATTAAATAATAAAAATGAAAAGAAAAAGAAAAAGAGATAAAAATAGGAACAATGGAAAAATTACAAAAATTAAAAAAAAAAAAATATATATATATATATACATATAATTTTTAAAAAATAATAATAATAAAGAAAAATAAAGAAAAAAATTGAAAAAAAAAGAGGGAAGAAGATAACAAAAGAAAAAGAAAAAAAAAGAGAAAGCACAAAACCATTTTTTGTAGCCAAAAAAGGTCCAACACACCTCCAAACCGAATAGCCCAACAACCCCAAACCAAGCTCAGTCCAACACACCTCCGAACCAGTTCAACCACGCTCCAAGCCCACAACCCGGTCACACTCTTAACCCAGTTGCCATCCTCCTGAACCCTAATCCCCAAATTGAGCCTTGTCTCCTCGATTCCCCTCACCTTTGCTCCATTTTCTCTCTACTTCACTTCGCAACACTCGTCCCCTCTATCATCCCACTGTCTTTCCTGATGAACTGTCGTGAGTCTTTCCCACTTTCTTCTTTAAATCACTGGTAAATTTCTCTCCTTCACCTTCAAAGGGGAAACCAAAAAGGACGTCAACGAGAGCAAAAAGGAAAACAGAGAGATTTTGGTTTGAATCGAGCCATGGGGGAAGGGATTTGATTCGGTTTGTTGGCTATAAAAAGAAAAGAGGACAACAAATCAAAGACCAATAATTGAGAGCCAAGGAGGAGTTGCTAAAATAGAGGGGCAACCAAGAGCCTCTGAGACAGAAAGAAAATCGAGAGTGAAATAAGGAGAGGAAGGAGCTTTAGTGGTTCATTTTCAGCTTGGGGGAAGGCGAAAATAGTGCTATGGTGATTCAAAATCTGCAGAGAAGTGCGCTTCATTTGGAGAACAGATTTTCCCCTATTGATCGTGTTCCTGGTAGGATGAAATTGTTTTTGATAAATACATATGCTACCAGTGTTTTACATGTTGATTAAAATGTATACTGTGGTCATTTGGTGGAACAAATTTAATTCTTTGACTTATGGTTATGACAGTGAGTTAAATTCGGGTTCTGTATAACCAAAGTTTAAGAAGGGACTTTGGTTTGAATTTGCTGTGTTTTCTGAGTTCAAATAGAGAACTTCATTGTCATTCTGATTTAATTGTCATTTCTGCTTGGGCACCCTATTGAGAGTTATGAAAATTTGACCTTTATGGATTGTTTTTCTTGAAAGTTCAAACTTGAATTTATTGTGAGGGAACTAGTTTATTTGTTAAATTCATTTCAATTTCTTTTGAGTCCCAATACCATACTGCTAATGCATTTAATCTTGAGTGTCATTACCAGCTAATTATCCCTAAGGGTAGTGCTTACGAGTGCATGGGTTTTGTTTATATGATGAAATCTATTTTCATTGTGGCAAAGTAGCTCTAGTGCACATTTACCTATGACTTCAGATAAAGTGATCAGATTTGTATAGGAATGGATTTTACAAAATTGGATTTCACCCTTTACCAAAAGCAATTCAAAATTCAAAATTGTTATTTCTTCTTAAAATGATGAACCCGTGAGTTTATATTTGAGGTGAGTCTTATTAAGGGTGGTATCTTAAAATTGCTTACATGGTTAAGTTGGTGCTCTTTAAGAGGATGATAGATGAAAGTAAAGTTGGCTCTACAATTAGGTTACCTTGATGTTAGATTGTGCTTGATTTATGATGATAAGTGTGGGTCCTCATTTTGGGTTATGGGTTAAGGGTTCCTTTGAACCCATTTATGAGTATTAAGGCCATCTCTCATGTCTCACTCTTTGTTTGGATGATAGTTTACCTTCTCTAATATTAGGCATTGTTAATTAAAATCGATTTCAACAGCCCAAGTCAATGGAAAATCCAATAGTTAATGAAGGGCTTCAAGGGCCAAGTAAAATTAATATAAGGCTTCAATGGTTTAATTAAAAAATCAATTTCAAAGTATGGGTCCAAAGCCCAATACTCCAAAAATAGGCCCAATGGACTTATCAAACATTTTCAAAATAAAAGTTGAATATTCTTATTTGTTATCTTAGCCAAGAATGAGTTTTGCTATTTTGCTTTAACAGTTTTGAGAAGTACCCTTCTAACCCTTATATTTTGCATAAATCATTTTGACCCCATTATTTATATAAATTACATTTTGACCTCATTATTTACGAAAATTACATTTTCCCCCTTTATTTATATAAACTATATTTTGGCCTCTTTATTTGTATAAATTACATTTTGACCCACTATTTGCATAAATTATACTTTGACTCCTTTATTTGGCATAAAATTCATTTTGCCCCATTATTTTTAATAAATCTCGTTTTGGTCCCATTATTTTTAATAATCTTGTTTTAAACCCAATATTCCCTAAGAATTCTATTTTGACCTAGATACTTTTTTGAAAATTCCATTCTTACCCTATTTTTTAGAGATTTCAGTTTGTCACATAAATTTAAAAAAAATTAAAATTTGATTAAAGGATAATAAAAATCACTATTTTCATTTCAATTGTGGACGTTTAAAGGACATTTAGTAGAAGTTTAAACTTCTCCAAAGTCCTATTCTTCGTGGCATTTAGTGGTGTTGCATACTTCCCAACGTCATAAATCTCACAGACTTTCAGTGAAAATCCATCTTCCCCGAGGTCACTCTTATTTCTTTTTTAGACTTTTAGTGAAATTTTATTTTTTCGAAGTCTCAATTTTTCTCAGGCATTCAGTGGAGGTATATTCTTTCCAATGTTCCATTCCTAATTCACTTTTCAGGCTTTAAGTGGAATTATATATTCCCCTAATGTCCTAACATTATCCAGTCTGAGATCATACATCTCACCTAATCAACTTATCCAAATATTTCGAACTACGTTAACCTTGATCCCTTTCGGGGTACGTAGGCACTTACTTGATAAGGCATGTCTAGTTATTTGTTTCTCCACCTTTGTCCATTATTATTTTATTAATAAAAAGGGGGTAATTTAAATAAATTAAAATTTTAAAGCACGAACAACTTAGGGTAACCATCCTTAGTGATGGACATTGTGGGGTGCCTAATACCTTCCCCACACATAATTAGACTCCCGAACCTTTCCTCTGGTTCCGAGGGCCAGTTTTCCTTTTTTTTTTTAAGAATCCCAATTATCCTTCTAATTAATGGGTAGTGACTACCATTTTCTCTGCGTTTTCCCTTACATGCCCCAAAGCTATAAAATGATGGCTTTTCACCAGCCATCACGTTGTGACAGTTTAGTGACTCCACTGGGGATTGTTAGAGAGGCAAGCTTATTATGAGTTGTTTGTGCTTTGTATGATTTTTAATATATTATTAACTCATCTATTTCTTTATTTTTAATTATTTATCGTTGCTTATTTGTTTTGGATGCTGTACCTGTGTTATTTTATTACAACTCTAAATGTGCATGTTCAATTGCTTTTCATATGGCATGAATTGTTGGAATCATAGGGTAGATGACAATATTTGCAATATCTGTTTACAACTTAGGGTAGATGACAAATAACTACTTTATTATGTTTCCTTTTGGGATTTCCTTTGGGTAAATGTTAGGACCAAGGCTTGCATGCTCATCACACACTATGCACCATTCACATTCTTTGCACATATTTATTGGGCCCTATACCCAAGTCTGTGTGAACCCTAGGAGAGAAATAAAGGTGGCGTAGTGATGCCTAGTGGGATTTCCCCCTGGTATTCTTGAATGCCTTCGCTCGGATTGCTAACTCACTTACTTGGTTGGTTCATGTGGAGGCTCTGACCACCCATGCAATTAAACTAGGGAGTTGAGATCCTTACTATTCCAGTTAGGCAATCTGTTCTAAACCACTCTTGTGAGGAACATAAACTTACCCAGAATCTCGCACTATTATGACCTTAGAAACAACCTTATAGGAAGAATCAAACCTAATTAGGACAATAAAGAGCGTGCTCTCCTATCCTTAAGTTTGATCCTACATTTGGCATCAGCATGTATAAAACTAATTTTTTTCTATTTTTTTTTTACATTACCTCATATTTCTTTACCGTTATAGGTTTGGCAAAAAAAAATTTTTGAACAAAAAAAAAAGATTGGTATTAAAATGAGTCAGACTAAGTAGAAAATGGGAGTATCAACACAAATGGTAGCTTTGGAGAAAATAAGAATTGTTGAGAGGTCATTACCCGGAATGTTCCGAGAATCAATAGAGAATAGACATGGGAAAATTCTAAATTTGATCAGCATACCGGTTCAGTCTTCAGCCCTTGTTGCTTTGCAAAAATTCTGGGACCCGTCACTTAGGAGCTTCACATTGCCTCAAGCCCATCTCACCCTAACTATAGAAGAGTATGGCACGATGATCAATCTGCCTGTGGCACGATCCACTAAAGTTCTCTTTTACTAAGGCTGTAGTATATCAGATAACTCCATAGCAAGCCTCTTGAACAAAGATACTACTGAGGTTCAGTCAAAAATGGCAAAAAGGGGACAAGTAGAGGGATTGCCTCAGACGTACCTTGAGAAATATCTAGAAGAAATGGTCAAAGAAAAACAGTGGGCTTTAGTGGCGGAAATACTATCAATAATGAGGGAAGCTCAAATGCTGTTTACCCATGTTATATATTTGGTTGATTTCCCATCTCCTAGGGAAATTACCAAATTCAAGAATGCCAAATTTGAGACCGTTTGATTTCTTCACCACATTAAGGATAGAAGACTAGAACACCATTAAATGGGAACAGTTGCTACGCAACACCAAAAATGAAGAAGTTCTACGGAAACTACCATGGTGGAATGGAGAGGAAATAATATACAGATGTGGTAGTTTTCCTTTTGTGCCTCAATGGGCTTCACAGGGTGCATCTCTTACTCTCCGATGGTGGCACTCAGATAATTAGTTTTCCTGCAGAAGGTGCCGTCTAAGATGATAACCAAGGGGTTCTCTTTTTATTATGATCAAGAGGAGAACAAAACCCTAATTATGAAAATCAGGCACACTTGGGATGATAAAAGAATTATGGGCAAGCCAGAGTTAGGAAAAATGACCACAGAGGCTACCAAAGAGTACTATGAATGGGTAGACCAAAAGCAAGAAAACCTCCCACCTACACAACAGCCACCAGTTACTTTCAAGCAACAACAAAAGCTCGAGATTAAAGTGGAAACCTTGGAAGCAAGCATGGCAATGATTAAAGAAGAAAATTCATGAATAGTCCGAGCAAATGAGATTTTGAATCAACAGGTAAAAGAGCTAGAAAAAGGAATCCGGGCAGGTAAAGGAAACCTCTAGCAACATCAAGAACTCTGGATACAAGATCTGGAGTAAGCTAGGAGAAATGCTCAACATATAGAGAGCAACGAGGTTCAGACCAAGAAAAAGTTAAAACAGGCCGATGATCTGTTAGCATAAGAGCAATCTACTAATACCTTTCTTCAGAAAATTTTAGCGGGTGCAAGAGTAAAGATAGTCCACCTGAATAACATGAATCAAATTGTTCTAAATATGATTGAGCCTGTGTCAGTAGATCTCATGGCATACTTCCATCAAAAAGAACATTTAGAAGCAGAATGGAGGAATTATTATCATATGCTCTATGACATAGCCACTCGACTCTTAGACACTTGCGAAGAAACGTGAAGAGAGGTGCAAGACAAACTGCCAGAATTTATTGAAAGGTTTCATTAGGCAGAAATGACAGTAGTACCAGGATCGTCTCCTGATTTAATAGCTTTCCTAGGCTTATGTAAAGAGCTCATGTATCATTTGGATAAATGTATTTGAATCATGAATATTGTATTTCTTGAGATCAATGAATAAAATCCAAATCTTTTGCCTGCAATTGTGTACTTAATCAAGCGTATGAATTGCTCATCATGTTCTTCCATAAAATGTTGTGCTCTCACGATTCCTCAGGCAGTGTACACGAAGACGCAACAAGGTGACACCTATGTGATAATTTAAAATTTCCCTAGGTGTTCACTAACTATGTTTACTTTTGTAAAGTATTATACTTTCAAAAGGGCATAGGACTTGAATTTATTTTAAAGCGATATACACATGACACGGATCCCTGTATATCGTATACCATGTTTTCCATTGTAGGGTATTATACTCTCAATAGGAGCATGATTGAGGATGAATTTTAAAGCCAATCTTTCCCAAAAAAAAACAATTTTTTTTTAACATAAATGAGGCTAAGCCTTAATGGTAATAAAAACTTTTTAATTAATTAGACATGGACAAAACACATTGTTTTGACTCTATAGGAAGATAACTATCATCTCATCATTGCACCTCCCAAAAAAGGTCAGGCCAAGCGCTCCCAACCTGTCCCCCAAATTTGTAGTAGGTCAGTTGCTATGTCGATCGAGATGTCTAACGCTGAAAATGTCCTTAGACTAGAGGACCACATTGATCAGTTGCAAGATCAAATGGTCAAATTCATGGAATTTATCACGAAAAATATGAGGAGCAAGGAAACTCCCCCACAACAAGAAACTCTCCATGCTGGTCAGGTTTCAGGGACACCAGGAATAGCTAACAATATCCCACAACCATCGGCAGTAGCCACATTTCCCCCAAGCATGGGGAATGCAGCTCTACATGGCACTTTTAGGTTTGATCAAGTGCTCATCGCTCCCCCTACAAGGGACGAAGAAACTGAGAGGGAGAGAAAAGTTTTCGAGTAAGTTCACAGTCTCGAAGAGAAACTACGTGCCATACAGATATTAGGGGCATTCGGGCTATCAGCGCTAAGGAATTATAGCTGACCCCCAATGTCACCATTCCAAAAGATTTTAAGGTGCCAGAGTTTGAGAAATACGATAGGAATACCAATCCCCAGTATCATTTAAGGTCATACTGCACTGAGATGACAGTCGCTGGGGACAATGAAAGGCTACTGTTAAATTTCTTTCACAAGAGCTTAACAAGTGCCGCT
The DNA here is from genome assembly GCA_034509205.1 of Ceratonia siliqua. Lineage (NCBI taxonomy): Eukaryota > Viridiplantae > Streptophyta > Magnoliopsida > Fabales > Fabaceae > Ceratonia > Ceratonia siliqua. The sequence continues at coordinate 20,639 of JASKGM010084784.1, read as the reverse complement.
TTACAGTGGTACATGATGCTAGATCACTCTAGGGTCAATAGTTAGGAGGACCTAGTCGATGCGTTCCTCAAACAATATAGGTTTAACCTTGATACGGCCCCAACTAGGGAACAACTCCAGGTCATACAAAAGTGGAAAAAAGATACCTTCAAGGATTACCCACAGACATGGAGGAAACTAGCGTCCGAAGTCCAACCTCTAATTGCGAATTCGGAAACATGTTCTTATTTTTTGGGAACTCTGGGGTCTCCATATGTGGGACTCATGGTGAGTAGTGCCTTTAAAGATTTCTCAGATCTTATTAAGGCAGGTGAGAGGATAGAAGTATTGATCCGAAATGAAAAAATCCAAATGAGAAATAATGAACCCAATGGATTAAATCAGAAGAAGAACTTCTCGCAAAAGAAGAAAGAACCTGAAGTCGGTTATGTGTAGGACAATCGTCAAGATTACCAAAATGACTCTTGTTCCTATTACCAATCCAATTGTAACTAACGACAGACATCCGAGCAAGGACAAAACAATTTCCAGCAAAACAAGTGGAACCAGAGTTCAAACCCAGTCCCGGACTTTCTAATGTCCAACACGGACCTATATAAGCTATTTAATGGGCAATTCATCAACCCAACGCCCACAGAACCAATTCAACCCCCTTACCCAGCGTGGTACAAATCAAACAAGTAATGTATATACCACTATGGTGTGGCAGGGCATTCAATAAAAAACTATTAAACCTTTCAAAGACAGGTCATGAAGTTAATTAAAATTGGGGCCCTAAAAATGAACTATATAAACCCCAACATCAACACCAACCCTCTTCCCAATCATCAGGATGACAATCAAGTTAGTGTTATCTTAGAAGGACAGGGGTCCATAAGAAGGGTCTCAGAGATAAAAATGACTAAACTTCAAATCTTTGAAAATCTAAGTTCATTAGGGTTCGATATGGGGAAACCTGGAGATATAGGTTCAAATGAGGAACATTTAGACCAAAGTACTCATTGTGTCTATCATTAAGCAATCCAGGAACATGATATAAAACACTACAAGACATTCCAACATGCCTTACAAAAATGGATTACCTTAGGAGTTATACAATTCTCAAGAAAGGGACAAATGCCAGATATCGTAGTGATCAGTGGTGAAGGGTTCTTTGCCGAACCTATAACCCTCACAGATCAACAAACATCACCTGTAAATACGGTACCAACACTGGTCATGATAATCAGTACACTGGCCCCATTCCCCTACACCAATGATAAAGCGGTCCCTTGGGTATACAACCCAACAGTGACCATTTAAAACCTTATAACAATTACAAATTTACCTCTGCATCAAACGAACACTGGCCCAAACAACTTGGCTGTGGGGAGCGTAACCTGAAGCCAAAGATTATATGCCCCAGAAACTTCAGAAATCAAAAACAAAGGAAAAGAGGTGGTAGTGGAAGTTACACCAGAGCCAAATTCTAATCAAGATGATGAATTTCTCCAAATCATGAGGCAAAGTGAATATGACAATGTGAAGCAGCTAGGGAGGACATAAGCCAAGATTTCATTCTTGTCACTGATTCTTAGCTCAGAGATACATAGGAAAGCATTACAGAAGATTTTGAATCAAGTATACATCAGTCCCACTGCTACTCCAGAAAAGTTTGAAGAATTGGTGAACTATGTGAAGGTGTCCAACATGATCACCTTTTCGGAAGAAAACTTAAGTGCATCAGGGAGCAGTCATAATAGGGCCCTCCACATCACTGCAAAATGTGAAGGATGTATCGTTTCGAATGTGTTAATAGATAATGGCTCTTCATTACATGTGCTGCCATACTCCACATTATTGCAACTGCCGATCGATATTGAAAGCATACAAATTAATGAGATCGTAGTGCGGGCTTTCAATGGTACCAAAAGAGAGGTCAAAGGACACATTACCCTGAATTTGAAGATCGGTCCTAGTACCTTTCGAACTGTATGTCAAGTAATGGATATCGAACCTTCATATATGCTGCTATTAGGAAGACCTTGGATTCATGCAGCAGGAGCTGTGACGTCATCCTGGCACCAAAGGCTCAAGGTCATTGATGGAAAAAGAATTATAACCATTCAGAGTAAGGAAGAGATGCTAATTTCCAAACCATCATCAGTGCCTTACGTGGAAGCCGTTGACTAGAATTTGTAGAATTCCTTCCAAGCTTTGGAAATTGATCGTGAATGAGCAGCCCGTTTAACCCAAGAATATGGTAGAAGAAATCATGACAAAAAGCAAATATCAGCCAGGAAAAGGTTTAGGTCGAAGTCTACAAGATATACCAGCACCCATAGAAGTCATTGAAAATATGGGTCATCATGGTTTGGGATACGAGTTCAAGCCTGAGAAGAAAGGCAATAGAGGCATACCTCATATAACCTAAACTTTTTCAGCACACCATGTTATGCAGCCGGACAGGGCTGTAAATACTCTAGGCAGTGGAGAAGATCATAAAGGTCAGATTGAGCCAGATCAAAGGGGCCAGCCACTCAATAATTGGGATGCGAGGCTGATCCCAGACATATGCACTTTAGAGTAATATTTAGTTTTAAGAGAGTATTTTTCAGTTCACTTGACTGATGTCCAAAGTCATGTAGAACATTACTTAAATGTCAAACTTGAATTATCTAGAGAAATAAAATATCCAGTTCATTTCATCATATCTTTTGTTCCATGTTTATTTTCTTTCTTGTCAGCATTTTGATTTATTTTCATTATCATGATCCAGGGAATTTGTTTCTTACCAAAATATTCATCTTTACGAAATTACTCAACGTCCATTAATTAATTCTTATGTTAAAATGTATATGTATTGTTGCGATGAAGAGGATAACGAAATAGTGGAAAGATTTGCAAAGATAATTGAATCATCCGAAAGAGGAATGGATCCTCACAATGAGGAAATTATAATAATAAATTTGGGAACAGAAGAAGATAAGAAAGAACTCAACCTTGTGAATAACCCGAAAAATGAACAAATGGTTGCACTTCTCAAAGAATTCATAGACGTCTTTATGTGGTCTTACCAATACATGCCGGGTCTTAACCCTCGAATAGCAATACACAAAATTCCTTTAAACCCTAACTATACACCAACAAGGCAAAAGTTAAGGAGAATGAGACTAGAGCTGTCCTTAAAAATTAAGGAGGATGTAGTAAAACATATAAAGGCCGGCTTTATTGAAGTAACTCAATACCCGACGTGGGTGGCAAATATAGTACCTGGCCCCAAGAAAGATGGGAAAGTGAGAATGTGTGTTGACTATAAGAAGTTGAACGAAGCAAGCCCTAAGGATGACTTTCCTTTACCTCATATTGATGTATTGGTAGATAATACGGCTGTTAACCTTAGATACTCGTTCATGGATGGATATTCAGGGTATAATTAGATTCGCATGGATGAGGCGGACAAAGAAAAAACAACTTTTGTCACTCAATGGGGAACGTACTGCTACAGAGTAATGCCATTTGGCCTAAAAAATGCAGGAGCTGCCTATCAGAAGGCCATGGTTGTGTTATTCCATGATCAGATACACAAGGAAATAAAAGTGTACGTGGATGACATAGTAGCCAAATCCAAGGGTGAAGAAAGTCACGTGGTAGTACTAAGGAGATTATTCAAACGATTGAGAAAATATAAGCTTCGTCTAAACCCCAATAAATGCACATTGGGGGCTTCATCAGGGAAATTGCTAGGTTTCATTGTGAGCCAGGGGGAATTTAGATTGACCCTAATATGCCTTCACTGTGAAATGAGAAAGACATTAGGAGCTTCCTCGAAAGGCTCAATTATATATCCCGGTTCATTGCTAATTTGACCCATACTTGTGAACCAATGTTCAAACTATTGAGAAAGCACAACCCTGGAGAATGGAATGAAGAATGCCAAGATACTTTCGATAAGGTGAAATCATACCTACAAAACCCATCAGTTTTAATGCCGCACACTTCTGGTAGACCTTACTGCTGTATTTCTCTGTTCTCCCAACATCAATGGGAGCAATGCTTGCTCAACACAAAGAAAACAGCAGAAAGGAAAAGACAATTTACTACTTGAGTAAGAAGTTTAATGAATGCGAAAGTCAGATATTTCAATCGAAAAGACATGTTGTGCTTTCGTTTAAACCGCTAAGAGGCTTCATCAATACTATCCCGTCTTGTTGGTTTCCAGAATTGACCCATTGAAATATGTATTTGAGAGACCTCACTTATCGGGAAGAGTCAGCAAATGGCAAGCTATACTGTCAGGGTATGATATCAAGTACATTGCGGCCAAGGTGATAAAAAGAATTGTCATCGCAGATCATTTGACAGATAACCCAGTAAATGAACACCATTTGGTGGATTCTGAATTCCCAAACGAGGATATTCTAAATGCTGAAGAGTTTGACAAAGAGGGAAATTGGAAAATGTACTTCAATAAAGTAGCAAATATACATGGAAATGGCCTTGGTGCTGTTAACATTTCTCCAAAAGGAAAACAATTCCCAGCCGCCATAAAGTTAGATTTTGATTGTACAAACAATATTGCCGAATATCAAGCATGCGTTAATGGGCTACAAGAAGCTCTAACCATGAACATAAAGAAGCTAGAGGTATTCAGTGATTCTGCTCTCATTATTTACCAAGTTAAGGGAGAATGGCAAACACAGGATGTAAAATTGGTATCGTATCATCAATATTTATCAGAATTGATCAAAGAATTTGAAGAAATCTCCTTCACACATATGACCAGAGATAAGAATCAATTTGTCGATGCTTTGGCAATGTTGGCCGCTATGATCAAGTTGGACCAAGGAAGTAAAGTTCTACCTATTAATATCAGGTCCAGTAACAATCCAGCATATTGCCTCAATATTGAACAAGGCGGCGAACAACCATGGTACACAGACATCAAATGTTATATTCAGACTCAATAATACCCCGAGGGTATAGATGAGAATGATAAGAAAACTATTAGGCGGTTGGCTGCCAATTTCCTTCTGAGTGGAGAAATCCTATATAAAAGAGGATACGATGGAATGTTACTTCGTTGTGTGGATGATAGAGAAGCACAAACGATCATGGCAGAAATACATGAAGGTACCTGTGCAACCCTTGCTAATGGACATATGATGACCTGCCAGATTTTAAGGTGTGGTTACTATTGGACTACTATGGAGAAAGATTGCATCAATTACTATCGAAAGTGCCACAAGTGTCAAGTTTAATTGGATTAACACTCCACCATTCTCGCTGCATAACTTGTTGGCCCCATGGCCATTTACTATGTGGGGTTTAGATCTGATTGGATCCATTTTAGTGGCTATCGATTATTTCACTAAACGGGTCGAGGCCGCATCATATGTCACGATCACTCAAAAAGTGTTTAAGAAATTCATCAAGCTCAATATCATATGTTGGTATGGAGTGCCAGAAAAAATAATCACTGACAATTCACCTAATTTGAATGGCTATGAAATCAAAAAGCTGTGTGAACAATTCAAAATCAAACACCACAATTCAGTACCGTACAGACCACAAATGAACGTGGCGGTAGAAGCAGCTAATAAGAACCTCAAGAAAATATTGGGGAAAATGGTGGTCAACTACAAAGATTGGCATGAAAAGTTGCCATACGCACTCTATGCATACCGTACTGGCATCAATTACTATTGACCTAAATACTTTTAAGAAATTGGGATTGGACATAAATACTTTTAAGAAATATAATTTTGACCCAATACTTCTAGAATGTGATTTTGGCTCTAATGCTTTTCAGAAATGTAATTTCGACCCCAATATCCTCATAAATTAAATTTTGACCCAAGTATTTTAGCAGTGGCTTTTTAAACCTATTGTTTTGTTCGAAGCTTCATCAGGGCCCAAGCATTTCAGATCTATTAATTATGCCACTTTTATAATTCAATATGGGTTTATATTTATTCACTTCTTTCAAACCTTATGTAAAGAACTGTTCTTTCATTTGATCAAGCTTTATGTGGAAATTCGTTTTTACATATTGTCTTATTTTCTTTATAAATATTATGTGGGGAATTATTCTCCCATTTTGTTAGACTTTATGTGGAAATTCATTTTCCTATATTGTCTTAATTTCTCACCATTACCTAAAATTTTTTTTGCCTTAAGGAATGATCGTATATCTTTCCTAGGTACAACCTTAACAAATACTATCAAACTATGTTGACTTTGATCCTCATTAGGGTACGTAGGCTCTTACACAATAAGTTAGGTCCAATTTTTTTATCTTTTATTTTTTTCCTTTATCGCATTAATAAGGGGTAATCAAAATAATTAAAAAATAAAATTAAGGCACTAGCAATTAAGGGTAACCATCTTTAGAGATGGACGCTCTGGGATGCCTAATACCTTTCCCACTGGTAATTAGACTTCCAAACCTTTCATCAAGTTTCAAAGGCCAGATTTTCAAGTTTTTTGATAATTCCAATTATCCTCCTAATTAATTTGTGATGACTCTATTTTTTAAAAATCTCCGTGTGTCGGTCATCCGTCACGTTGTGACATCACCTCCCTTTGGTTTTCCTTGGAGATTGTCTGCTAAGCTCTACATCTTATGATTTTGAAGGAGTTAATCCATCCCGGTTCAAATATATCTTGACAAGTTTGAATCCTCTTCACAATCCAGGGAGGTTCTTGCAATTATGAGCTATGACAGTTTTTTCATATTACACAATGTTTTTTATGTTGAGAATATGATTTTCCTTTCACAGTAAATTATAAATTTGCATATCTGTAATGAGAATGTTTATGGAGTATGGATAATCACTATGGTATTGAGTTTGTGAGTTTTTTCTTATATTTTTCTAAGTATACGTAATAGGATCATTGTCGTTTCCTAATGGGTGAGTTTTTTACTGTCTTATGTAATAAGATCAATGTCTAACAAGAATAACACCATCATTCCATATTTAAGAATAATTTAAACCATTAATCAATAAAATTCAAAACTGGCACAGTTTATCTAATAAAAACTTAAACTTAAACCGGCACACGAAGACCTGAATATATTCAAACAACCTATACTCATGGTAATTACAATATTATGCATTTCCATCTACATTCATTTATATAAATTGCTCTATTAAAATGCAAGGCTAAGGGGCTGACAATTTTTTAATCTGAGTCCATAACATGGGGATGCTGATACAGCAAGAACCTTCTAAAAAACTCTTATTAACATATTCATATAATGTGCAGTCTTGGAATGCATAAAGCATAAACGTGGTTTCTATTTCAGTTTATCCCAATAATTGCTTATGCGTAATGAGGTTAAGTTTTATGGATGGTGGGGTATCTATATGGTGTTGAGTTTGTGAGATTTCTGTCTTAGGTAATAAGACCATTGTCTTAGGTAATAATCAACAAAATTCAAGAATGACACCAAAAAATTAAACGATCATTCACTTTTTTGTTAATCAACTGCATGTATACTGAAATGCTATTTTTCTATTTTCTAATGCCCCTAAACAGTTACTATTTCCTTCTGTTTATTTGCCTGTTCCTGAACAATATCTATTTCCTTATATTCATTCAATTTTTTTGTTCTGGACTTCTTTTAAATTATGTTCAAACAGTTTATGTTCTATCAGATGCATGTGTATTTTATTGCTATTTAATTTGTTCAATCAGAGTAACTTTTTTCTTCTGAGCTAAATCTGTTATGAATAAGAATAATAGTATTAGATGGTTCTCTATGTTTTGATTATGTGACAATCTTTGAGTGCAAGTGTGAAGCAGTATCTAATCCCAACAGCAAAGACAATTCTCCAACTCCATAAAATGTTGTGTGTGGTGCAAATGCTATTAATGAGAACTTTATGGACCACAACCCAAAGGTTCAAATGTATTCAAAGAAGCCAGTTACTGTGAAAATAGAGAAAGATTGATGGACTAATGTTTCCCATTATAAAATGTTATGAAGCAAGTGTCCTTTCTGTTTCTCCTTTTTTTTTTTTTGTGATGTTTTGAGATATGGATTAAGTACTGTTTTTGAGATTGTTCTGGATAATGCAGTTGGATTATAGTCCAAACACCTTATGACTTAAATATATATTGCTTTATATTTTTTTAATCGTCATATGGTATTTGTCTTTTCTATTTTTTAATATATCTAAACAATATATATGTGAATGCTTCATTTTTTTGCATCATGGTGAACAAAACAGTATTTCAAGAAACCTTATTTCTGGTGTTTACCTATACATAAACATTATTCAATTTCTTATGTTCAAGAAAGGGCAAGTCATGTATGTTGGTATTATGTCTTTTATGTTAGTTGAAACATTATTGATTCTTTGTGTTTTGTGTCGTTGTTCTTCATTACCAAATTTATATAATGGTCAGAAACTGTATGTTCTTTATATTCCTTCCAAAGTAAATACTGAAAAATTTTCTTTGCTGTTTCTTTGTTGGTCTTGATTTCAGACTATCTTTCTGTCATTTGAGGTAAGATAACAGATTGTTTTTGTGAATGCTTCATTATTTTGCAAGATGAACAAAACAGTATTACAGGAGACCTTATTTCTGTCATTGACCTATACATAAACATTTTTCATTTTTTTAATCTTCAAGCAAGGCATTTATGATTGAATTATGTCTTTTATGGGAGTTGAAACATTATTTGACTCTGTGTTTTGCGTCATTGTTCTTCCTTATCAAATTTGTTATGAAGGTCAGAAACTGCATGTTCTTTACATGCCTTCCAAAGTATAGAGTACAAATTTTAATAGCAATCTCTATAAATCATTTTTATAGTTAACCGGAATAACCCAAAATAGTTGAAAAATAATAGTTTAAGGCCCCATGTACTAACCATAACAGCTTGCTTTAGTATCAGATTCAATTTCCAAATAACTAAATAAATTAACACCACCAACTAATCTGATAAATCAATAAGTTAGTAGGTTGAAAAAAAATAAAAAGGTAACATAAATCCTGTTTTTTATGTAAATAATTAAATTAATTCACTGCCTTTCCCACTCCCCCATCTTTGATAGCTTCTTATCAACTATATACACTTAATGCATGCCCTTTATCTTCCCCTTCTCGGTAACCATGACTCTATTACAATCAATATTGGTAAAATATCACGTTCTTTAAATGCTGCTGCAATGGTTCGTCAGTTTTGTTATCTAACATAGAGAGATGGAAGGGTGCAACAAATGGTTGACAGCTCATTCATTTTCACTTAGTCAGTAGCAACCTTTTTTTTTTTTCCATTTGCAATCTGCATCCCCGATATTAAGTTCTTAACTTGGGATGTATTTGTGTTCCAAAGAGCTTCCATGTTATAATTTTTCTCCCAAGTCATGCCGCAAAACTTCTGATGAGCATGAGAATGGGACAACTTGACTCTTAGCAATTCCCATATGTCAGAGGTACCTTGGAGATATTCATGACTCTTGCCTTATTCATCTTTCCCTATTCTTATTGGACCTGGTTTGTATCTCAATATTTAACGTTTGGAACATGTCACGTATCTAATACTCTCTTTCATTCCCAGCTATTAAAGAAATTCTTTCGTGGTTGTATTTTTTTCTAAACTATATCAGAACCTTGAAGCTTATACTGGTTATTTGTGTGTAAGTGTTAACCATATTCTCTTATCAAATGTTTTCTTTTGTGAGCCATAAATTAGGCAATGAAAGCTATTAAAAGAAAAATTCATGAATAAGTAAATTGTATTACATGAGACATTAGTTAAAACACAAATGCAGTGATTCTATACTATAGTAATAAATCCTAAACAGTACCCTCAGTAACAAAGTAACAACTCAACATTGATTTCAAACCCATGTCTTCAGTAACAATGTTGGAATTATCACTCTTAAACACCCCAACTACATTTGTTTGGAGCAACTGCATATGATATCTTCAACAACAACCTTATATGGGTAAGAAACTACATGCTCCTTTATATGCCTTATGTAAATTAGATTAAAGTCAATTAAGACAATTTTATCTTAACAATCAAGAAGCAATATCTTTAACACTTATTGTAAGTCTAACAAACTTCAAACTAAGAACTCAACATTGATTTCAAATCAATCATTTGTTAGTATGAACTTTTAAAGTTTGGTTTGTTAAAGTATTTAAAGAAAAGTATGAACTTTTAAATTGCAAAGTCATGTTTTCAGAAATCCACAAAGTATCTTTCAGTAATTATATAACATTTAAGCAATATCTGTTAAACTATAGCTGATATTAATATCTCATTGAATTTAATAAAGTATATATGTGTTGCTGTAGAAAGTGAGAGGTTGTGATCATACTTTTCATTACTTTTGAATGCACATGTTTTTCCTTTTCGTATGAAGTCCTTTCCATATATAAACTGTTAGGTTCAATAAATCTGCAACTGTGCATCATTTGCTAGATTTCCTAGGTTACCTGTTGATCCTGACTTTGTGGAGAGCCCTGCTCAGGTGCTAGAAAACTGGTAATCAAACAATCAATCAATCAGTAATCCTCAATCTGATTTCTGTTAACACAGGATCACTCTTTATACTTGGGGAAAACTTTAGGTGTTATTAAAGCTTTGCTTTGAAGTTGATTTCTGGATTCCATCATAGATTTATAGGTAAATGCACAATAACTGATAGAATACTAAGTGTTTATAAATATTATAGCCCCATGGCAGCAACAGCAAAGCAACAAAATAGTTTTATAGGAAAGCTAAATGACTCAGAATCCGATGTAACTATTGGCCATTGTTTCAGAACAAAATCTGTGTTATCCTTTTATGCCATTGTCATCAAAATGATAATACTTGACCATTGAATCTGATTTTGCCAATTACATCAATATAAAAAATGAAATTCTGTAGTGGACTTTTTATTCATGTCCCCAGTTATGTTATTTCATTGAAAATTGCCTTTATAGTGCTGTATCCCTATTGAAATATTTGTGGCGACTTGCCCATTGTGAGATCAGAACCTGCAAGAGAAAATTAGTGAACCTAAAATCCGCATAACTATTGTTTCATATTTGTAAATTAGCAAAGTAAATAAGCAACATAATAAAGAATGATGCAGTTAATTATGAAATCACGAAGATGCCTGATAAACAAGATTACTAAATGCAGTTACTTCAGAGTAAATTAGACATTAATTTACGTCAAGACCATACTGTGTTAAATGCTTATACACATTAGGCCTTATAATAGAAGTTCAATTCTTTATGCACCTAAGCATAAGTTGAGATTGGTGGTTTTATATACTAACTTTTGAATGCACGTTTTTCCTTTTTTTATGAAGTCCTTTCCATATATGAACTATTAGGTTCAACAAATCTGCAACCGTGCATCATTTGCTAGATTTCCTGGGTTACCTGTTGATCTTGACTTTGTGGAGATTCCTTTTCAGGCACTGGAAAACTGGTAATCAAACAATTAATCAAATAGTAATCCTCAATATGATTTCTGTTAACACAAGATCACTCTTTATACTTGAGGAAAACTTTAGGTGTTATGAAATCTTTGCTTTTTAAGTTGATTTCTGAATTGCATCATAGATTTATAGGTAAATGCACAGCAACTGATAGAATACTAAGTGTCTATAAATATTTTAGCCTCATGGCAGCAACAGCAAAGCAACAAAATAGTTTTACAGCAAAGCTAAATGACTCAGAATCCAATGTAACTATTGGCTGTTGTTTCAGAACAGAATCTGTGTTATCCTTTTATGCCATTGTCATCAAAATGATAATACTTGACCATTGAATCTGATATTGTAAATTAGATCAATATAAAAAATGAAATTCTGGAGTGGACTTTTTATTCATGTCACCAATTGTCTTATTTCATTGAAAATTGCCTTTATAGTTATAGTAGTATAGTATTACTTCTATCCCTTTTGAAATATTTGTGGTCACTTGCCCATTGTGAGATCAGGATCTGCAAGAGAAAATTAATGAACCTAAAATTCGCATAACTATTGTTTCATAGTTGTAATTTAGCAAAGTGAATAACCAATATAATAAAGAATGATTCGGTTAATTATGAAATCATGAAGATGCCTGATAAACAAAGTCACCAAATGCAGTTACTTCAGAGTAAATTAGACGTTAGTTTACATCATGACCATATTGTGTTATAATGCTGATATACATTAGGCATTATAATAGAAGTTCAATTCTTTGGAGGGACCATATTGTGCTATAATGCTGAGATTGGTGGTTTTCTATACTAACATTCCCACCAAAGTTTTGGAGGGATCGTTATATTTGCTCATTATAATGATCATGTAATTAAATCCATAATTAACTATAAACTTTAATTCTCTAATTTTATATTTTCTTTATTATAGAGCTTAAGAGTCACATTGCTACACAAGATATGCTCATATTGGTAATCAATGCACTTCTTAAATGTCCTATAAGATAAAAGTTTTTTTTGTTGTTTTTTCATATGTGTAACTAATTCATTCTAAAATAACCTTCAGATGAATGAAGGAGAGCAACAAAATTTCCGAATTATCACAATATGGATAATTTTCCCCATGGTGTAAACAATGAAAATATCCAAGGTCAAAATAAAAGTAAATTTTCTAATAAAACAATTACGCCTCTAGCAGACATTACTAATTGTCCATTGAACAATGGTAAGAGCTCTTTCTCATTTCAATCGTCAATCGCTGGGACATTCAACTCAAGCTGCATCAAATATTGAAATTATGACACAACCGTTGCCTCATTTGAAGGCAAATAGACATATCATAAACAATGCCAATCATGTTCAATCAAATGAGTATGCCTCAAATGTTACTGAGCTAACAGGTATGCATCAAATTTAAAATCATTTTAAACAGTTGTTATATTCAGCATTGTTTTTCGGAATCTTATATCACTTGAAAGTTGCTAAGCTATATTTTCTTTCTGTTAGCTGCAATGAATTGGACAATACTGATGAACAAAAGGCTATTACATGAGACATTATTTTGGTGCTTTTAGAATACTCCATTGTTTTTGTTATCAACCATTTCTTATTATTTCTATTGTTCAGTTCTCCAACAATGCATGTGTGCGCAGGTGCACATATTATAAACAATGCCAATCATGTTCAAACAAAGGAGTATGAGACAGAGGCACAACCTTATGCTTCAAATGTTACTGAACAAACAGATATGCATCAGTTTTAAAAATCATTATAAACTGTTTTATATTCAGCATTGTTTTTGGGAATCTTGTATCACTTGAAGCTTAAGTTGCTAAGCTATATTTTCTTTCTGTTAGCTGCAATGAATTGGACAATACTGATGAACAAAAGGCTATTACATGAGACATTATTTTGGTGCTTTTAGAATACTCCATTGTTTTTGTTATCAACCATTTCTTATTATTTCTATTGTTCGGTTCTCAAACAATGCACGTGTGCGCAGGTGTAAATGTCACAGAATCATAACCGTATGCTTCAAATCTTATTGAGCTAACAGGTATGCATCAATTTAAAATCATTATAAATTGTTGTTATATTAAGGTTTCTTTTCTCAATCTGACATCACATTGTTTTTGTTAATGTTGTATGTTTAGCATAATGGTCCTCTGTTTATATTTTGAAGTTTAAGTTGCTAGGCTATATTTTCTTTCTGTTATATGCAATGACTAGGAGAATACTCATGAGTAGGGTAGCAATAGCCTTACATTATACATTATTTTGGTGCTTTTAGAATACTGTATTGTTTCTGTTATCAATAGTTTTTAATTTTCTGTTCAGTTCTCAAACAATGCATGTGTGCGCAGGTAGACATATTATAAACAATGCCAATCATCTTCAAACAAAGGAGTATATGACAAATACACAACCTTATGCTTCAAAGATTACTGAACTAACATGTATGCATCAAACTTAAAATCATTATAAACTATTTTATATTTAGCAATGTTTTTCTGAATCTGATATAACTTGAAGTTCAAGTTGCTAGGCTATATTTTCTTTCTATTAGCTGTAATGGCTAGGATAATACTAATGAACAGAATGTTATTACATGGGACATTATTTTGCTGCTTTTAGAATACTGCTTTTTCATGAGACATTTCCACACTCTTAGTATACATTCCTTTGTTATTTTTAAAATGACACGTTACGACGTAATTTGTGAGCTCCCAATCAATATAACTGCATTCTATAATCTTCTTAAGGGAGTGTGAGGTTTAGACACATGCTCATATGGATTATGTAGACACTAATCATGGTGCTTCAAACATAATGATTTTATATTTAGTTCTAACATAAATGTACTATAAATCATCATTAAATTCATTGTTTCATTCATATGTTAGATTTGAAATCTTTAGTTTATATTTATGTGCGCAAGTATTTATAATATAAACCGTCATTATAATCAACATTGGAAATGTTATGAAGTAAGTGTTTTCTAGTTTCATTTATTATGTTATGTTTTGAGAGTTTTTTGAAGGATATTGTTGGTTCAAAGTCCAAACTTTTTTTGACTTAGATATATACTGCTTCATATTGTTGGGAATAGGTTGTCTTGGAAAGTAAGTTGTATTCCCCAAATTGATGTAAATATATTTTGATATTAATAAATAAAGAGTTTATTTATGTAAGCTTCGTTTTCTAACTATTAAGGTTCCTAAATTATAATAAACCAATATGCAATTGCATAAGGATTATGCAAAAGGAGATATGTATTTTTGGATGAATATAAAATAATATTCACAGTAACTGAATAGAGCTGGTCACTCTATTCAATTAAGACTATAGTGTTTAAATTACCTCCATATAAAAAATGAGATTTTTTTCTAAGGGAATGATGAATCTCAAATTATTGATGTAGTAGACTTCATATAATGATACTATTAAATGAATTGGAATCAAGTGACATATCAAGTTCAAATTAATATCATTACTTTGAACTTGAACTCACACATATTGCCTCTACTAGTGGCAGAATCGAAATTCTTATAGATTATTGACTCGTATTCATGACCATTGTGATAGATATACTATGGGCACAACCTTTGTGTGACATTGATCAAGACTTTGTATCTTGGGATCATAGTGGGAATGAACATTTAGGAACATAAATCCAAGAAATGGAGTTCGTAGCATCACATTACTTCTGGTGATTTCAGGAAGACAAGTAACATATCTGCACTTAGTGAAATGATGAATTAGTTACTCATCATTTTTAGATAACTTTATAAAAGTTCTAAAAGATTATCTTGTCACTTACAAGATAAAATCTGAGACCACAAGATAAAATCTGAAACCAAGGGACAACATTAACATAAGGGGTAAAACCATAATTTTACCTTATGACAATGGATGGTTACGAGAGTTCACAAACATTAGGTTTGCAAATTGAACAAATCAATGTTCAATATTGACTTCTCGTAATTTTAGAAATTTTCAAGAGTACAATCGTGAGTCTTTAATGAAATAACTTCATGATCAATAAACTGGGATTATCTTAATGAGATAGAAACAATCCCAAGTTTATTGATGCTTGAAATTCCTATATCCAAACGAATTCCCTGACAAGCTTTAGAGAATTCAATTCACAGTAAGTGAAATAAATTTAAGATGAAATTAATTGATAGCATTTTAGTTTATATCTTAATTAAGACAAGAGTTATCTTAATTTGGACAAAAAAAATTATTTTAGGATAAATGTTGTCATAAGCATGCTTGAAAATGTGAAAAATATTTTTGTCACTAAAGAGACAAAAATAATTCTTAAATTAGTTGTTTAAATTAAACTAGTATTGTTTTAATTAGACAATAGAATTTTTAAGACAAAGGTTTGTCAATTAAGACAAGTGTTGTCTCAATTTGAACGACATTTATCTTAATAATTATTTTTCAGTTTAATATTTGAATTGTTCAAATTATTTAATTTAAAGAAGTCAAAGAAAAAAAAATTAAATGACTCTTTATTAGGATTTTTGGCTAAGGTATTTATTTAGAATAAAAATTTAATTTAATTAAATTAAATTAAATTAATCCTAATTACCTAAAGTTTGAATTGTTCAAACTTAAGAGAAGCATACCAACTCTTATGAGATAGAGAGATGGACAACCAAGTAGGAAGGAAGGAGGGTTGAAATGTTCAAACCTATATCTCCCAAATTATCCTAAATATATAAGTAAATAACATGTTACAAATTAGAAGAGTTTTAATTTTTTAGGCTACCTACATTCACCAAGAGACTAACTAAGTTAAAGGGATTTAATTAAATAAAATTAATTTATTTGAATTTTTAATTCAAGCATGACAATTAGAAAACCCCACATGTTTTATTTAAGTGTTTAAATAAAATATGACTTTATCAATTAAATAATAATGATTAATTGATAAATTAATTAGATGATTTGATTATCTACTATTTCCCTAGTAAGCGTATAGAATCCCTAAATTTTAGGGATGGCTATTTTTGAATTGTACTTAAGTGGCTTAGGGTTAGACTATTATAAATATACATAAACTTCTCCTCATCGAAAGGGACTTAGCCATCCACATTAGAGTTGAAGGGAGGATATGAAAAACACATTGAGAAAAGAGAGAGAGGCACGTCTTCCTTACTTTTATTCTTGAGTGGCCAAAAGATTGTATAAGATGATTGGAGTGTTCCTTGAGTGAAATTTCTACATGCCATACTTGAAAGGAAAGGGAAGACTTTCTATTTTAATTTTGAGAAATCTATCTATTTAATTCTTTCGTCTTTTATTTTCTTCCAATCACTAAACATATTCACCTTAGGTTCCATAGATTGGTACTTCCCAAAGAATTGGCAGTAAGTGTGCTTGGTGGGGAAGCAAGCTGCAAAGATTAAAGTGACTATAAGAAGTATGTGAAAATTCTCCACTCCTTCTTTTGACTAACTGTGATGCAATTTAGCTTTGGTGTTTTGTTTTCGCCAGTTTTACAAGTTTGTAATGTTTTAAAAAAAATTTAAAACTCATGCTTATACTGTAAACAACTAAGGGTAATAACTAGATCTAACATATATATATATATATATATATATATATCCAATCAATAGTATAGTTTTATTCAGAAATTTTAGATTTTGCACCATATCTACACAGGTACCTTTGACCCTGAAAGTCATGTTGAGCAAGAAGTGATTTGGAACAATCTAAATGAAGGTATGTGTACAATCGACCTATAGCCACAAAAGTCAATAATAATAATAATAAGATGAATTGTGCTATTGCTGTTATCCTCTTTTTATTCTAAATATACCTTTTTTATAGATTTCTGGGATATTGATGACTCTGCTTATGAGTGAGAATTTGAAGAGCTCATATCTGGTATGATGAAAGGTCAAGAAAAGATCTATGACAAAAAAACTAGTGTTTTTCCTTATGTTGCTTTCAAGGTAAAATAAAATTACCTCTCATTGATGAGCCTCCTAATGTTTTGAAAACATTTTGCATAGAGAAGATGAAAGAAGTATTAATTTCATATAAAAACATTCAAGGTTACAATATGATGTTTTCATTTACATCGTTGGGTGGTAAGGCTGACACTTCTGTAAGCCAAGGCAAAAGGCCTTATGTGTTTAGATTAAATGGGCAAAACTACCATTATATTGGTAGTTTGTTACGTCAGCAATGTTTGAAGCCTAGGTTTGCACAGCTTTATGTTTATAACATGGACAATAAGATCTCAAATAAAAACAATGTTGTTAGGTGAGGAAATTTTAAATTTGTATTAATTATTCATGTTGAATACTTATGTTCAAAACTATATATAATAACATGTGCATTTACTTCAATGTAGGTCTGAGAACTCCAAAGACATTTTTTATTCTAGCATAGTTGTAGACCTTAAAAGGATGCTTGACAAGAAAAATGTCTTGGTGAAATAATTTAGAATGGCTAAAGACATGTGGGTCTTTAATTAGTGCAACAACTTCAAACTTAGACTAATCACTATGAGGGTTAAAGATGGTAGGTAGTATAATCTACCAACATGTTTAGAAGTTGCCGCATTAATTGTTGAAGACTTGGATCCATCAAATGTTGAACGAGATATTATAGTAGAAACACATGACGGTATTCTCCAACAAGTCCATAAGACACATCCTTCTTTTCTTCCACTACAGTATCCATTGTTATTTCCTCTTGGACAAGATGGGTTCACAAATAACATTCAAATGAATTCAACATGTAATGGTGGTTCAAACAAAAGATCAAAAGTATCTATGAGAGAGTACTTTGCATTAGAATACAAGAAAAAGCATGTGAACCTCCTATAATATTAATGTCTCAAAAGTTGTTCCAACGGTTCTTAGTTGATTCATACAGGATGATTGAGTCATGGAGTTTGTCATACATTCGATCTCATCAAAAGAATTTAAGATCAAAATTGTATAGGGGCTTAGCTGATGTAGTGTTGCAAGGTGAGACAAAGCGCATCATACTCCATTCTTCATTCACTGGGGGTGTTCGTTACATGATACAAAATTACTAGGATGCAATGTCAATTTGTAAATGGGCTAGATATCCAGACATATTTATTAGTTTTACATGTAACCCTAAATGGCCAGAAGTTATTAGATATGTTGAGAAACAGGGATTGCAAGCAGAAGAATGGTGTTCCATTGGATAATCGTTTTGTTGTACCTTACAATCCAAGACATCGATTGAAATGAAGTGCTCACATAAATGTTGAGTGGTGCAACAAATCTAGGTCTATAAAGTATTTGTTCAAGTATGTGAACAAAAGACATGACCGAGTAACTACTACTTTCTATTAAAGTTCTAATAATGGTGACACAGAAGATAATTTTGATGAGATAAATAGTTATTATGGTTATAGATATATATCTTCTTGCTAAGCAGTATGGCAAATTTTTGGGTTTGAGATCAATTACAAAGATCCACCAGTTGAATGACTAGGTTTTCACCTTCTAAATCAACAAAGTGTGATATTTCAAGATCATGAAAGTATTGACTCAGTTGTTGACCATAACGAAAATGGGATGACAATGTTTTTGGCTTGGATGGAGGCAAACAAATAATATGTTGAGGCCCGAAATTATGCTGAATTTCCTACACTCTTTGTTTGGAAAAAACAATTAAAGAGGTGGTCTCCTAGAAAGCGTGGTTTCACAATTGGAAGGCTATATTATATGCATCCAAGTATCGGAGAGTTATACTATTTGAGAATCTTGCTGAATTTTGTTAAGGGGGCTACGGGTTACGAAGACATAAGAACTATTGGTGCTGTATGCTACCCCACTTTCAAGGATGCATGTTACGCAATGGGGCTATTAGATTATGACAATGAGTATGTAGAAACGATTAAAGAAGCAAAATTTTGGGCCTCAGCTCATTATTTAAGGGCTTTATTTGCCACATTATTATTGTCTAATAGCATATCAGATACATTCTTCGTAGACAAAGAAGGTTGCTTCATTATAATGGTATTGCATCAAACTCTTTTATCTTATAGTTGTATTTTACATATTTAAAAAGCTTTTTGACACATATCTTGGCTTTATTTATATAATTAGATATATTAAAATTGACTTTTTTTTAAATACACTTATTGTTATATCTATATTCTAAAAAGTTGATGTCCTGTTACTAATATGAATTTCAATGTTGTAGAGTTGCAACTCAGTAATGATGAGCTAAAGAATTTTGCACTTGCTAAAATTGAAAAGTTATTGCATAACAACAGGTATAGTCTTAGAGATTTTCCTACAATGCCTGTTTTAGAGGGTGTTAATGCTAATGAGATGAACAGTAGACTAATGTTTAATCAACTTTTTTATAATCGATCTAATCTTATGGTTAAACACGAAAGGCTACTTTCAAACTTAACTGAATAAAAAAAATGTGTTTATAACTCAATCATGTCTGCAGTTTCATCAAATGAAGGTGGGTTGTTTTTTGTTTATGGATATGGAGGAATTGGAAAAACTTTCTTATGGAATACTTTGTTTGCTGCAATTGGATCCTAAGGGAAAATTGTTCTTAAAGTTGTATCCATTGGCATAGCATCCCAATTGTTTCCAAGTGGTACAACAGCCAACTCTATATTTGGAATTCCATTTGATGTTAATGAGAACTCAACCTGCAACATCAAGCAAGGGAACCCACTTACAGAGCTTTTAGTAAATACTAATCTTATAATATAGGATGAAGCTCCTCATAGCAAACAAATTTTATTTTGAATCTCTAAATAAAAGTTTGAGGGATATTTTAAGGTTTTCAAATTCATCTAGTATGAATCTACTCTTGTTGGATCTAGTTTTTAAGCCTATGTGATATTTGTGCAGACATGGATTTAAAAAAAAAATTAAACCATAGCATGCAAGAAAATACAGTGGAATAAATAATCACATATAGCATACATGAATTGAATGAATTGGGAAGGGATATAATTACTTTGAAGCCACAAGGAATAATGAAAACTTCTTTACTAACCGTATTGACCACGTATTCTTTTTGAATTGTTTTAATCCAAAGAACCTACGGTGAAAATAGGTTAGAAGAACAAAAGAACAATTATATGATGGCACTCAATCGACACCATACGCCTAGTCGATTGGAATTGAGAAAATTCTGTCCCTGTTGTTGCAAACATACGATTCACGGGGAGATAAAGAAA
>JASKGM010084773.1:0-14167 GCA_034509205.1 Ceratonia siliqua | reverse complement strand
TAGTAAAAGAAATGTAAAAAAATTTAAGAAAAAATTCAAAAACATCTTAAAAAATTCTAAAAAAAATACATAAGATACAAAATAATTAATTAATTTTAAAAAATAAAAAAATTTAAAAAAAAACTTAAAAAATCAAAAAAGTAAAAAAATAAAAAAAAGGGAGGGGCTGTAGGATAGCCCCTCCCTTTTTTTTTGGGTGTCATTATAAAAACTGCTTTATAAAATTATTTAAAACAAAAAAAATCATGAAATACTGTTATAAAGATGACGTTTATTCTCTTATTGTCCCAAAACTTAAGAAATTTAAAAAAAAAAGGAATTTTGTTTTTGTTTTTGTTTTTATTTTTTATTTTTTATTTTTAATAAAGATAAACTAATTATAAATTTTAAAAAATAAAAACAATTCAAAAAAATTAAAAAAAATCATACATTTAAAAAAATTAAAAATTTGAAGAAAAAGTAAAAAAAATTAAAAACATCTTAAAAACATCTTAAAAAATTTTCAAAAAAATATTATAAATAAAAAACAAAAAAATAATTTTAAAAAAAGGTTAAATAAACAGGACAAAAAATATAAAAATTAAAAAAAAATGTTAGACATAAAAAATAGTTAAATGATATGAAAAAAAAAGAGTGATAAGGGGCAAGGATAGAGACAGATTCAAGGGGGGGCTGGCCCCACCCTCCCCTGTCCTCTCTTCCCCTTCTCCCTGTGGTGGGATCCTGCAGTTGGTTTTCTAATTATGCAGGATGCAGCCAAAGATTTAATCGTCCAATGAGCGTTGGAAATCCATAATCTCTTTAAAAAAAATTTAAAAAAAGGACGTGTGTATGGATAAAAAATAATAATGATAATAAAATTTAAAAAATAAAATAGAGTAGTAATAATAATAGTATATATTAACATTGTATTTTAATTTAAATATTTGAATTGTAATTATAACAATAACTTGAATATATTAGCATCCGTATTAATAAATGTTAGTTTAGATTGTGACTTGTTCATGCATCAAACTCTAGCCTGCAATCTCATATATATATATATACATATTGCATCAGTAAATAAAAGATAATATTTTCTTCATTTATTTTATTATTTATATTTTGTGTTTGTTAATTTATGATATTAGTGTTAATAAATAAAAAAATAAAATAATATTATCTTAACTTTTTATGTAAGCCACCGGCTTATTTTTTGTTCGCTCATTATTTTTATTTTGGGATTTTATCAAAAATTTTTAAATCTCTATCTCTAGTACAATTCAGCCTTTTCCTTAAATATTTTTAGATTTTTCCTTGAATAAATATGTATTGCTATCACCTCAAAAATGAGGCTGAAGCATAGAAAATATCATAATATTATATATATATATATATATATATATATATATATATTATTTTAGAATAATATTTTATGAGTTATTATTATTATTTTGTTTCTTAAATAATTTTAAAAAATATCTTATATAAAAAATAAAATTTCAAAAGACATTGTTATAAAAGAGCATTAAAAATTAATTTCCTCAAAACACATTTTATCTGGTAAAACATATAAATTACTCTTCCTCTCCTTAGCTCAATATTAATTTCCATGGAATAAATTCTCCATATATATATATATATATAAAATTGGGTGATATGGACAAGAGAATACTCAAATCTTTCACTTAGATGGAAGAAAACAAACTAAAAAGAGTTCTCACTTGAAAAGAAGACATTTTAAGACTACTTCTCAGCTCTCATTGATCTGAGGATCAATGTGAATTTTATTTATCCAAAGTTTACAAACATAAAAAAAATTAATACAAATTGATAATTATGCAATATTTTTTAAATTCAAAGATTATTCTCATGAATTTAATATATATTAAAAATAATATGCTATTTTTTTGTTAAATAAAAATCTTTAAAACCTAAAAAAAATTCAAAAAAGAATATTAAACTCATATACATTAGATTTACCTCAATCATAGCAAAAATTAAAGGTGTATTATTATTTGAGATCCATCTCCCATATATATATATCTTCATTTATAATTGCTTTGAATTTACCTAATAATTTTTTCATTATATATGAAGTAAAATGGGAATAAAAACATAGAATTAGGGGCAATTAGGTAATGCCACTCACCATATATACTTCAAAATTCTTCCTTCTCTCCTTATCTCTTAACATTCTCATACTAAGGACCCATAATCCTTCATTTCTCCAACAGAGAAATGGATGCAGAACAAGTTCTGGAGCTGTTGGATTTGTTCTGGTTTGAGACTACAATTCTCACCAAGAAATCTCCTCCTTTTCATTCAGTAGAGGATTCAATCTCTCAGACCCACCTGGAAGTGCTTCCTCAAGAATCAAGCCTCTTGAGAATTTCAACCCTTCAAGTTAGGTCTTTCAGTGACCAAAACTTGGGCTCCACAGTAAGCTTCTCCTCTGATTCCCTATCTTCTAACTCAATCGTCTCCCCACCAAAGCTGCGAACAATTCGTTCTGGGAAGGAAGTCGGAGAATTCGCAGTGGAAAATCACGAGGAGGATGAAGAACAAGAACCCATTAAGAAAAGAGTGAGTCATAGTCATAGAAGACTACCCAGAAAGAGGAAAGGCAGTAGGAGCTTATCAGACCTTGAGTTTAAGGAACTAAAAGGATTTATGGATTTGGGGTTTGTGTTTTCTGAGGAAGACAAGGATTCAAGATTGGTTTCTTTGATACCTGCGTTGCAGAGGCTGGGAAGAAAAGATTCAGGGGAGGGTGAAGAACAGAAGAAAATTGATGAAACTGGGATTTCTAGGCCTTATTTATCTGAGGCATGGGGTGATTTAGACCAGAAGAAGGTAAAAAATCCATTTAAGAATTGGAGGGTGCCATCTCCGGGTAATGAGATTGACATGAAAGACAATCTTAAATTCTGGGCTCACAAAGTTGCATCCATTGTAACATAACAGTGAACAAAAAGTTTCCTCTTTTCTAGGGGAAGTTATTTTGAGTGCAATTTTGTTGGTTTTCTTCGGAAAATCAATAATTGTAGATATCAGATTCTTGCTAGAAACATAAAGATGCAAATTTTCCAAGTTTCTTTTGTACCCAAAGTTGTTTTCCTTCTCTTTTCCCCCTTTGTTTTACCTGGTGAAGTTTTCTCAATCATCCTGCAAAATCTTGTAAATTCATCTATAGACTTTTGGATAAAGGATATAATAAGCCTTGATGTTTATTCCCATTTTGGTCCATTTTGCCGTCTTGATTTGATGAACTTTCTTCCTATAAAGAATATCCATTTGTTTATTCCAAGTGCATTAAGACACTCTTCCCTTCTTGATTTTTGTCTTCTCTTGCTTCACTGATTGAACAAAGTAGACAAAATTCCTCTATCACACGTTCAGAATTACTGTATTTTATAAAAGTATTTTATAAGATTTAATATTTTTCTTTGATGTTATTATACTACTATTTTAAAATTATCTAAGATATTATAAAAAAATTTAAATACTATAAAACATCATTTTAATAATTGAGAAATGTTATTATCATAAATTTATCTCTCACGTATCACACAAACCTATTTTGTCTTATTACACATTATCACACTCATCTCATCACATGTAGTGAATTTGTGAAATTTGTAGGCTAGAAAATATGTGAGAGTAGCATTTCTCGGTGTTTCTAAAAACACTGAAAAATACTTAACTCTAATGACATGATTGACACAGAGCTCATACTAAAACAAAACATGAAAAATGTTTAGTGAGAAAATGACAATGGCAGGCCAGGGTGAGAGACAAAGGAAGAGAAATAGGCCCCCCAATAATTATTTTCATTTGAGTGGAGGCTTCCACTTTAACTCTTTAAGCTTATTGTTGTATAAGCAAAAGTAAAGTCCAACTTGATTCGCACTTCTAAGATGAAAAAGAACAAAGAGAATTTGAGATCACACCACTTTCACTTGTATTTATCCACTCGATGGAACTCCACTGACACAGCCACACAGGGATCTTATGATTCTCTCAAGCAATAGCCGCAATACTGAAAACAAAATCATTTTCAAAAACGTTAACTTCAAACTTTTTAAATAACAATCTTTAAGCTTTCTTCCTTTTTAGATCAAAATTGTTAGTATTATAGTATTTTTCTCAGCTTATGCAGAGGGCTGCTTTTGAAGTTTCCAGTTCTTTTTGGTCATTGTTAGCTAGAATATTCCTTCGTCTCTGTTTTGGTTCTTGATTCATCTGTTTGAGTTATGATGAAAAACATGGTTCAATGATGAATAAAGAAAGAAGAAATCGTTCTCTAACCAGTGTTCCTATGTGTCGGCAGACAATGACCAAAGACTCTGTCCTAATGATGCTTACCTGCTACGGTCAGATTAACTTGATAGAGTATCCCTAACTCAAGTTGACATTGGACTATTAGCCAAGTTGGTTTTAATTTATCCTTCAAATAAGAAAAATATTACAATATAATAAAATATAATGTGTTTAAGTATAATTTAAAATATCATATCATATCATATCTAATACAAATATTCAACATATTTTAAACACAGACATAATTTGTTTCTTTAAGTGTGAGTGATTCATAGTTTACAACTATATATATGAATATGTCTTAGTTTAATTGGCTTCACTTAAACTTTTTTTTCAAGTAGAGTCCGTTAAAATCAGATACAACTAATTGTCAATTATAAAAGATGAAAAAAATAGTTCTAAAGATAACATTACTTGTTAAATAATGAATTTCGCATAAGTTTCATATGAATATGAACCATGAAAGTCTACCATGAGCATTATCGTTTGATAGTGGAAGGGTATTCTCTTCAAGTAATGCGATTTTTTAATTACATTTACAAATTTTATAAAAATTGTTAAAGTAGCCATACTTGAATTCAACTAGTCATAATTATTTAATTTTATCAAACTCAAATATATTCATCTCAATAATTTATGCACAATCTGTGAATAAAACTTATGTAATAACATACTCATTCATTCTCTTTAGTTTGCATTCAGAGAATGGTTAAAATACCAGGGTTCCTCAAAGAGCATGTGCTGATATCCACAGGTCATAAACATCATTATGCAAAATATGAATTTGGGTAACTCTTCTTATCTTTCCAAATTTAGCTACAAAAAGTCCTACTACAGCAATAGGCACTAAGTCTGGATCACGTGCAAAAGAAAAATTGGCATGGGATTTCACATGATTTTGTCTATTGCTAATAAAACTTGCACTACTTGTTTGTCTAAAGCGAGTTTGGACTTTAGAGGGCATTTGTATATTAATTAGCAAAGATTAATGGAAGGAAGACTTTTTTGCAATTATTGAGATGAAGGGATTCTAGATGCTATGATTGTGAAAGGATATTCCACTGCCATGATTCAAGATACTATTAGCAAAATATTATAAAAAGTTGAGAGATAGTCACAGAGAGACTTTATTTAATCAGGAAGAATCAATTTCCTTCTATAGCTTAAAGCTTAAGAGCTAGAGTATGAGCTGTGAATATCAGTTCACCTCAAGTATATTTCTGGTTTTTTATTGAGTTATCTGCATTTAACCTTATGACAGAAAGAGTCTCTAACTCTGTGCCCTATATGTGGGTATTTGACTTTTGATCCACACAATTCTAATCCCAAATTGCCGCACATAGGATAGACTCTTTCTGTCAAGAGGGTTTCTGGGATTATTTTTCTATTGCATTTAGGTGGTGTCTGGACGATCTTGTGTGCACCTTAACTAATCCAAACTTAGTCCAATCAAACAAAGGTAGGTCATCCATGCCAGGACTAAGGGATTTATAAGAAATATTCTTATAGTATCTCCCTGCAGCTGCTTGCTTAAAATTGTTATGCTAAACTTTGCTATCTAAATAAATGGAAACAACTGAACAAGGAGTTCTATCACTGCTTTGACTTTGTAAGCTTATGAATGAAGCACTCTGCAACATAACTATAAACTAGCTTTCTTCTTCTTCTTCTTTTATTTTTTTGTCTGTTATATAAATTTACCTTAGGAGTTGTTACATATACAATTATGGCTTGTTAATGAGAAATAGGCTTATGAGATTCAATTACAGCAAATGGATGAATTAATTACAGGCAACTGAATGTTATAGAAGGCATAGGGGTAAATACTGGTCAGTTGTCCTTGTTGGAGACTGCCTCTGGAAGTTTAAATGTGGGAGGCTTATCGACACCCCTCCTCGAGTACTCCCTCCATCTCCGAGCTGCAGAAGCAGCTCTCTTTTCTCTCTCTTTCACTTCCTCCTCTGCAGAAAGATTACCATTTTAAAGAATAAGCAGCACAAACAATAGATCCTCATATTACAGTAAAATCCACAACTGACTAATCAGGCATGATCAAGCACAGAACAAACATTTGTTTACAGCTAGTTAGAATAATGAATAACTACAATAAAGTTATAAATGATACAATCCTAGATATAGAAATATTTGGCAGATAAAATATAATTTCCCATTATAAAAACTGCATATTTTTGTCCTTCCATATCCTCATACCTGAATTTCTGTAGTCTTTTGCTTTGCCCCAAAGGTTATCCCAGTATGAATCTGTTTTATTTGAACCTTTCTGCTTCATCATTCTAACTTTTGCTTGTTCCTGCAACAAACTCATCAGTGTTTAGTTATGCCGGCAGCTCAACTAAATCAAGTCCATAACATGTTTTATTATATGGTAAACTAATCAATAATCACAAAATTTTTTATCCTAAGGAAAAACCACTGCAAAGCTGGATGGAAATTTCTCTGATATAAAAGTTCATATTAGTTTAAGACACCCCTCGTGAATGTAAAACATAAAAGTTATTTTGCTTGTGTTTAAGCAGCTTGGTCATAGCTTAAGTATTATGAACTCTGAAAAACAGTTTTATGTACTATTCAGCAAATATTGCATTATCATAAACTGCAGAGCCTCCTATTTCTCTTGAAAGAATAGCATACTAGATGTAAAACTTTCGGTTATTTGTGGACAAGACTACATTGGAATGATTAAATTATTCACTATATCAAAGCTAACAAGAACCTATTCAGATATATCATTTGTTAAACCACTCATTTACATTTATGCTTGGAATGATTAGTTAATGGACCTATTTGTTACCGAATAATATCAGCACAATGCAGTATCAAGGCAATGAGAACTTAGAAGAGTAATGCTCCTCTCACAAATTTTTTTCTCACGAAGTCTCACAAAATGCTTATGTGTAAGCTACTCATTCCATATTGCATTTTTCTTACATTTCACATCACTCACCATTTCTTTCAACATCAGCACTTTGTGAGATTTGTGAGACAAGAATTTATGAACTTATAATATATTAAAGTTTTCCAAACTATTTGAACTTTGTAATTGTCATGTTCCTTAAGAATCCATCCACTTTCCCGATAATAGCGGGTAAAAACATGATAATTAAATAATACAATCCAGAGAATGATTATTTCATGCAAGATATAAAATGCAATCAGAAGAATAACTGCATGTATATAAGTAATTCTTCACATATTAAGTGAAAAATGAAGGTGAATTAGAGTATAAGACTTCTTACCAAGACTTTTGCCTGCCTCTTTTCCCATCGGGAACTTGCCTGTCATTAGTCAGTATAGATCATGTTACAGGACTAGAGCACTATAGCACAATACGTTTAAAGTCTAAAATTTCAGAAATATTGATAAAAATATTTTCTCCTAAAATAAGATTGAAACTTAAGAAACACAAAATCTATAGGATGGAAAAATAAAAACAATACTAGCATTTAGAATGTTCTGAAAATTTGTTTTGCAAATTCATGCTGTGACAACCTTTTGATAATTGTTTCAAGAGTCCAAATGAAGAAAGTTCCAAATTCTAGGTTTTTTAAACAGCTCAAAGGAAATGAATAACTATGATGATTGCAACCTTATTTTAAACAAAGAGAACCAGGTCAACTCCAAAATATCCACCAAATGCAGAAGGAAAATTAGAATAAAACCTATGTGCATTTAACGAATAACCAAGTAGCCAATGCGCTATTCTTACCATTCTAAAAACATCACCTGATGCTGATCCCATTCCCGAAAGCATAAAGGCAACCTGCCCATATTTGCAAGAGTAATTACCAAGTAGATATACAAATAGCATAAAAAAGCTTAACCAGATCGTATGCGTTTACATGTCCAGATCCCACTTAATAGGATTAAAGCATTTTGAGTTTTTTTTTAAGCCACTAGACTTCAGCAGTTTAGTTGATCGAAGAAGCCCCCTTTCTCACATGCCTATATCAACAATATTTCCCCTCAAATCGCTAATTGATTTTGTTAAAATTCTAAAATGAAGCTTCTAATTTGAAAGTAGAGACTTATGCTTTAAAAATAAAGAAAAATGAGAAGCCTAAATACTTCATATTGATATGCCTTAATGAAGTTATACACAAAAGTGATCACAAAACCATTGACAAATTCAAGTTTGAAAATTTTAAAGGCATGAGCTGCTCTTTGATAAAGATTATTCTACATATATCAGTTACCAACTAAGAGAGGAAAAGAAAAGTTAGAGAAAAAAAGATGATGATATTATCTTAAGAAGATGGAGAATGTATAACAAACTGGAATAAATAGACTTTCTGATTAAGGCCTTACATTGACTCTTTCTACTCGGCGCATTTCATCTTCAAGTAACGATAGTTGTGCCGCAGATGTCCAATGAATGCAGTCAACAGGGCTGATATACAAAAGCTTTTGTTAAATTGATTTTGGTTAACTAAATTACCGCTTCACAAGCAATTCATTGTCATAGCAGTTCTAAAACTCGAGTCTAACTGCAGCAATGGAAACTTAAATATGTTGCACAAAGTTCAGAAAGAAGAAAGACAACGAGCCTAGGGCTGGCTGGAGTGTGCTGGACCCATGCCATGTATACATCTGATCAGCTTTTAACTATTTCTTTCAGTTATAAGATATTTGGTAGTTGGTACCGTATCTTGTCACCTTAGGTCTCAACACAGTCTCAGAATGTGGGAAGTCTAAGGCTTGACAAATGACATGGATTATGCCATCAGAAATAGCACATATAAAGAAAAGAAACACAACCATCAAAGAAGCAGAACTATTTGCTTATTTAAGTTGGTCGTAGACTTGGAATTGAGCTTGGTTCAGCTAACCCTCATCTGATTTTATACATTTTTATGACGTTGACAGAAGGGTGAAATATCAAAAATAGTCACTTACTTGATTTCATGTAAGCCCAATTGATCATTGTTGTAATTCTATAACACTATAAGATATTGAGTTAACAAGATACTAACATAACACCTAAATGCAGCCCTTGACTAAGAAGAGTAGAAGACTTTCATCTTAATCATATTTAGTCAAAATGGGAGAAGGGCAATAAGAGACTTCATGAAACAACAGTGGATGATGTCAATTTATGTAACCAGCACCCCTTGCTGTAAAATTTCTCATAATCAACTAGGCATTTACTTTTTTCACATTAAGAAGTAGAGAAACTTACATCACAATCAGAAATACATGGGGAATACAGACTGGCAGTTTAAGAAAAATATAAATTTATTCTTTGAAGCAAAACCTGGTGATAGTCAGAAAATAGCTAAGAGTTGAAGCAGGGTTTAATCAGGCTTCTATTACACTTATGTCTTAGATTAATTATAATAATGGAAAATACTGAAAAAAAGTTAAAAACATATGACATCTTAGAGTATGCACATACACAGTGCACTTACCAACTATCAATAGCCTGTTGAACTAAATCAAGCTTCCCGCACTGGCTATATGCTCTGGCTCTTCCAAAATCTTCCTCTATTGAAAACACGTCAGCGGCTACGTTGGCACAATTTTTGCAGCCTGTTTAAGAATTTTCGGTGTAATTACATTTACATGATTTTTTTTTTTTTTTGTAATTGTTCAAATTGAACTTGCGAAGCTTTCTAAATATATCATTGCCATCTAATAAAGTCAATGAAGTATCATTTAAGCACTTAACACCTCTGATCCTAGATGTCAGTATTTTCTATAAAAGAAGAATTATAAGAGATAGCCATAATTTTTTTTTTTAACTTAAAAAAACAGCCGTGGACATGGCGATATCAAGTGCTTATAAAATGTTTTTGGTAGCAACATTTGAGTAAAAAAGTGGGTGTACCTATGCAGCTGAATTCATCAACGAAAACATGATCCTTTGGGCTAGCTTCATCTAGGAAAGGATTGATTGAAGTCAAAGAATACCCATGAATTTCATCATAAACCATGCGTTGAACAGGATCACTGAGTACCTGCACTGCAATTGTCAATCTATAATAAAAACACAGGATAAAACTTCAATCCCGTTTTCCTCTCAATCTTAAATATTTCAAAATGAATTCACCTCATAGACTTCATTGATGAACATGCAGAAATTTGTGGTCTCAGTATCATTGCCACTCAAGTCCGGATGGCAAGCTTTCATGCAATTGTAGTAGGCCTTTTTAATCTGCTCTGGTGTGGCATCTGGAAGCTAGTAAAATGGAGACCAACCAATAATTAATCATTAGATAACTACGTCTCAAATGTCCGCCACCTGTAATGCCCTTTAGGAAAAACAATCAGATCATGGATGAAATTAACTTCAAAAGTTTTACTAAAGCAAACATTTTTCTAGAGTTAAGTCTGAATGAAGTTTCTTTTTGAGCAGGAAGTAAACAGAAGCATATCAAGACTTTGATGAAATACCAGACCGAGAACTGCATAATAGTCATCGGCAATAGTATCAGTAAGAGAAGCCGAGTCCTTTGCAGCAACCTTTACCCTACCACAGCCTCTTCGCTTACCACCATGAGTTGCTAACCTCCAAGGAGCAGCAGTCTTCGCCAACATCCGCCATGAGCTTCCTGAACACAAATTCAGGAATGGGTTGTGGATTTTGAGAGACTCTGTGTACACTGGAGATAGTAAATGAGCCATTCATATACGAATTTTAGTGTAAAGAAGCTCTGAAACAGAGAGAACCGAAAAGAAGCTGACTAGAGAAATGAAAGGGAAAAAATAAAATTATAGTTAGTGATATCCTAAAGTTTTTATGAATGGAAGAGGAAGAAAATTTGGCGTAGAAGGTTGTACTGCTGACATGGCAGCCTCAGAGCCAAAGACTTCCAAAGAATCTGGACGAACCTTAGATGAATCTAGCAGTGGAAGGAATGAGGCAAAGTGCGTTTTACTTGATAATGGCACGTGTCAACCCGTGGACGTTTGCTCCTTCGCGCTTCCATTCCAGCGTTTGGGTCCAGAGTCCACACTCCTCCTCCCTTCATGTCTTTTGGTTTACAATTGCTTCAAGCAAGAGCTAATTGGCTAATAAATAATAATGCAACGTTCAAAAAGAGTGGGGTTTACATTTTCAACAATAAAATTATTTAACATTTAGTGTTAAAAAAAATGTTACTTAAATTAATACTTTATTTATATTAAAACAATAATTATTTTAAAAATTTTATTATGTTTTAAATTGGTTATTGTTTTATATTATTAATAAAATATTAATTATTTTTTAATTTTATTCATATTTATTATTTTTTTAATGAAGGACTAACAAGAATTTTAATTAATTTTGATAAAGATAATATAATATAATATAATAATTTTTTATTACAATTAAAATTATTTAATAATTTTTGTAATTTTTATGTCATTACCTTAAATATTAAATAATAAGACAGAATAAATACTTTTAAATAAACATCATATTTAAGTTCACCAAAATATGGGATTTGGATTCTCTTATTTCATGAGAACATGACACTCTTAAAAAAAAAAAACAATATATAGAAACTTACAAATAATAAATATAAGTAGAATTAATTAACTAAATAATGAATCTATCATATTGTATTTATTTTTTTTAAATATAATAATATCATATTCTTTTCAAATATGAAAAGACATGATTCCAGAGTAAAAATGTAAGTATTTAATTTTCAAGCAATCGTTTTGTAATCTATTGTATTTTTGAATATAATTATTTATAGAGTGATTATGTATTAATTGTTATTATGGGTATTGGGATATTTGATTCAAATAGGCACAAAAGTGAAAACTAATGTTACAAGGATTATGAAAACGAATCCAGTGTAGTTGTAAGGCTTCAGTTGAAGAGATTGGGATCGTTCAGCACACACTAAATATTCATAATCTTTTGAAGAAAACTTTTTTATAAAAATGTTACTCAAAAAGCATGCAAAAAAATATAATAAATAAACAGACGATCATGATTTAACTGAAGTCTACACAGGATATCCAAACCCAAAGATTATAAATGGTTGCCTCCATAACTACTCGATGATTGGGATCCCACCATCCTTTAACTTGGATCATTGAATCATGTCTGTCCGTTCCTAACTTTGAAAGTAAGCTCCAAACACTCAAGGATCCTCAAAACCCATATTTGAAATATCAATTTGTTTGATTTGATCCCTGGAAAGTATCCAAATGAATCAGTAACCACTCCATATGTCCAAAGAGAGATATAAAGAAGAATTCTTCTGTGCTTTATCGGACATAAATCCCAAAAATTAAAAATGGAAAATGAAGGAAATTCTAGAAATGGATAATTGGAGATTTTTTTTTTTTTTTGGTGTTTGACATTCCCTGAACTGCCCGTGTCGGAGGCTCTTTGTTTGCCAAAGGTGTGGAAGAAGAAAGGAGAGAATAAGAGGGCAGAGCTTTCAGGAGGAAGAATCAAAGGGTGAGAGGACGAGAAAAAAAGGGAAAAGATAGAGGGATGAAGGAAAAAATTAATTTTTTTTTTTGTTAAATGAGCCAGGTGGCTGAATTATGATAATTTAAAAAAACGAACGACCATAATTCAAAAAATTGAATCTTATCTTGCTATTCGGTAACATGATATGATCTCGAATTTGGATCCAGTCATTTTTTAGACTAGTTATTTTTTGTCATTTTTTTGTTATATTAAGTTTAATTTTTTGGTATATATAGTTAAAATTTATATTGTGTTAATATATGTCCATTAGACTTGCACAAGATGCAAATAAAAAAAACAAAAAAATGACCCACATATAGAATAGCATATTTTTGACTGAGTTAGATTTGGATGGTTATTATTTTATGTTTTTTCTTTTTAATTTGTATATTGTGTAAATCTAATGGACATATATTAATATAATATAAATTTTAACTATATATACCAAAAAATTCAACTCAATATAATAAGTAAATGACAAAAATAATCGATCTAGAAAAATACCAAATCCTGATCGATACTCACATCATAAAAATGTGAGTAAATTATTTTTTAATATTGATATATTATATTTTAAAATAATATTGTATAAATTTTTATTTTTCTTTTTAGTTTTACTATAAGACATGATTTTAAAATATTTTGAGATATTAAAAGCAAAGTAAATCTAATGAAATTATCTTAAAATACTTATAGGATTTCATAAATGTAACTTGGAGGAGTGTCTCAGAGAAAACAAACAGACAAAAATGGGAACCTTTTTGTTGTATTCTTGTGAATACTTATAGAGTCATATCTGTTAGTTGTAGCTGAATGTCTCGTAATAAACAGACAAACAGACAAAATAAAAATTATGGATGTACGAGAGAGTTGTTCCTCAACAATATCTCAGATTTTTATAGAATTTGGATATAGAACATAACATTATTTGAAAAGAGATATGCATATTTTGTATGATTTTATAAATAATATATTAATTTTATATATTGTATTTCTCACTCTTTAAATATAATAATGTCATTTTTTTTTCAAACATATTGAAAAATCCTCTTAGAAAACAACGTGGTCATTTGCTTAGTACTTGGAGATTTCATTGAAAAATCTGTAAAATATAAGTGTGGATGAAGAAGAAAAGGATAAGGCCTCAAAGAGTGATTAAGATCTCACTCTATTTAGATTGTGATATATATATATTTTTTTAAAATTTAGGTCATCTAAAATTTTTGAACGGTTTAAATTTAACATAATATTTTGTTTTAAAAAAAAACTTTTTCTAAATACATAAAAGATTTCAAATTGAAAAGACTGAATTGGGGCCACAAAGAGTCAAAAGAATATATGGTTAGATTGAGGATATTTATTGTTGGGTAAAAGAGGACAAATGAATAATGGAACTTACATTATTTTAGTTCTCTCTTCAAAAGCTAAATC
>JASKGM010084762.1:0-14168 GCA_034509205.1 Ceratonia siliqua | reverse complement strand
TTTTAGTAGTGTAATTATGGTTGTAGGTGTATATATACCACCTTTCTGATTGTAAAACATATATGAGAAATATAATTCTCCTTTCTCACATTAAGAAATCACATGAACAAGGAAATGATTGTATATTACTATTTTGACTCCAATATTTAAATAAGGTTGTGATGGGGAGTACAAATGGAAACCCATGCTTATAATATACTTTGTCAGAAAATTTCCATCTGCTCCTTCAACTTTGTCTTTAAAAAGGAACATTGAGGATGTCTGTTATGGTGTTCCTACTTGTGCCCATGTTGCAATAATGCAATTGGTGATCCTAGAGGCTAGGTTTGTCAATACCAACTATGGCAAGATAACTAGTCCTATAGGGAATGTTTTACTCCAACGAGCAGTAATCTAATTCCCCAAATGCTGAGTACTTTCAATTTTTCTACAAATTGATTCATATTTAGAATCCTGACAGAAGATGATGTATTTTAACTTTTTTTTTTGGTTAGATAAATGATGTATTTTAACATTTTATGCTATTGGCATATCAAGAACACAGGCATGGAGCAATTTAAGAGCCCAAATATATCTGATGGAAACATATTCACAACAAAAAATATACAAAAGCTGCTAACAATTAAGAAAACCCAGATGATTAAGAATTCACTTTGACCATAAAAAGAAAAAAATTAAAAAGCAAAATCAAACTTCATTTGACCTCCCAGCATTTAGAAACTAACCCTCACACTCAAATAAAGTGGATCAAGGGTAGAAGAAAAATTAGAATAAAAAGAAATAGCAATCAATCACAAATACAAGTTCACACCACAGTCCATTCAATTTTGGCTACTAAAAGGGAAAGGAAGTGTGGTTGAGATGGGAAGGTTGGGGCTGCGTCCAGACCTTCCTTTCAGGACCAACACTGTTTAATGGGGGCATTTTATGATAAGCTGCTTTTTCAGTATAACATCTAATACCAAGTTGGATGTTGGCTTTGCTGGTAATGCACGTGTATAGAACTTATAAATAAACTTGTAGAAAAACTGCAAGTACTCATATAGCAAATGCCCACCCCTACTTGGAGTAAGTTTGAAGGGCAAGACAAGCACTAAGAAAGTTTCTATTAGGGTTGCCCTCAAAGGAATGTATGCAGTAGTCTTCACAACAGAGTTATGGTTGTCTTAATGATGAACTACCGAGTGAGTATGCCATGGAGTTATGAGATTCTACTTATAATGGGAAGATGATAAGTTATCATTTAATGCATGGAATGGACGTAGCAAGAGTGTCTTACTTTGCATTAAAAGCATGGGAAGCATACAAGGTATAGGAAGAAGTGCATTTAAGGTTTAAGGTAGCACTTTGGTCTTTGTTAGACCTAAAAAGGGGTTTAAGGTATGCTGAAGTGACAAGAAGAAAAATGTGAATATCAATTTATTAATAATCAAGGGATAATTATCTTAAATGAGTATAAGCTAATTTAAAGACAACAGAAATAAGAAATCTTAATACGAAAATACTGACATGGGAACATATCCCTAGGCTCAAATGTCTTTATTCAAATCAAATAATTAAATCCTAAATTACTTTAAATTCCTAACTATAAATTAATACATCTCAAATGATAATTATATTATTAAATATTAAAATAAACAATAATTTTATCATATCATCCTGCATAATTCTCCTCTAGTTGCAAAAAAACTTGTTCTTGAATTTTGAAATGAGGGAGGGAGGAAAAAGACACAAGCAACAAGAACACGAGGTATTGGCAATGATGGTGGAAGGAATAGCTTAGGAGTCTCGATATCTTCAGGAGTAATAAACTCAACTGGATAAAATAATTTAATGTCAATAGGCTCCCTATCAACAATTTTAGTATTGTTTATCTCTTCATCCACCAGAGTAACATTAGTATTTATTAGAAGTATGAGAACTAGGGTAAAAGATGTGATAGTTCGTGTCACAACTAGTAGGCTGGGCCTATACTTGTTCCCTTGTACTTGACCTCGTTTTAATTATAAAAACAAAGAATCCTAGCCATTCAAGTCAGTAATCCCATTCTCATCTCTCTTTCATTGACTATTATTTTCTACATGGTATAAGAGCTTGGTGAGAAAGAATTCTAGAGTTCTAGGTTTAGTGGTTGTGTAGTTCTCGTGACTAGCCCCCTTCTCTAGCCTCTTCTCTTTTGCACTTTTTTGTGACAACAATTTTCCGACGAGACCTTTTCATTCCAACGACCCTCAGATCATCCTCAAAAACACGACACCCATCCTCGGCGAGGACTACCCAGAAAACAACTTTGAGCTGTCATGCGCCGTTCAAAGGGCCATGACTTTGTTTCCACACATCAAAGCGTGTAGGAGCGTGAGTCAACGCCAATCACACGGATGCACTTAGAACACACCGACCAGACCTCCTAGACCCATTCACAGCCTCTTCTGGTCTTGAGTTGTGACAAATTATGGTGTTTCGACTCTGCCCTACTTATTGGTGTGTTTTTCTAGACATTTTCTGGTGACCTAAGAGTGTTTGGTTTATGCAACTCATGGGTATTGAAGGTGGCTAATTGTAATTATTTTCTTGTTTAGGTCATTTTGTGGAATAGATGAACAAGGTATTGAAATGGCTGCTAATATTGACGTGTTAATGTGGTTTTTAAGTTTAGGTTATTTGAGATTGGTGTTTGATATTATGGGTAATTGTTTCAATGTTGCTTTATAAGTTTTCTTGTTAACAAAGATGTAGTAAAAAATTCTTGATACGACCTAAGGAGTCATAAAGAGTGGAGACTTTGAGAGTTGCATATTGAAGACTGCACTAGTACGAGATTGTGTTGTTGGGTGCTAGGGGAGCAACCCAAGTAGTGTAGATCAATTGGGAGAAGATTTAGGGAACTACTCATGGGAAATAGGTTAAGAATTTTGGGAGTTATGTCATTGTATTAGACGATGTAGCTAAGGAGAGTAGCTAGGTGAATGTCAAGGAAGGCGCTACAGGAAAGCTAGTTGAAGAATTCTGGGAGCTATTTGTCTACTGAGGACATCATTAGGGGAGTAATAGTTGTTGAGGTTCTTGAATAGATGGTTGATAGTTGCATTATCTTAGTTTGGATTTGATTTTTGATCCATTTCTCTTTTTAATTTTAATTGGGTTTTATTTTTTTTCAGTTAGGTTTTATTTGTTACAAGATTGAAGCTTTGCAAGCTTAAGCTTGATGGGAAGTGTTGGAAGTAAGACTGCTAGGGTAAAAGATGTGGGTGTCACAACTAGTGGCCTGGGTTTGTACTAGTTGCTCCCTTGTACTTAACCTAATTTTAATTATAAATAAATACACATGGACCTAGCCATTCAAGTCAATAATCCCATTCTCATCTCTCTCTCTTTCACCAACTACTATTTTCTGTAGTATTGTTATTATCAACAACTTCAATTACAAGTTGTATTTTATCATTAGAATCATCATCAACTTTTCGAAGAAGTTCTTGAAGAGACTCTTTTACTATGCGCTTTCTTATTCTACCTCAGTGTTCATATATTTGACTATACAATTCACACATATCACGAAAGTCATTACTAATTCTACCACACAATTTACTTATTTTACAATCATCTTCTCTAACTTCTTTTAATTGTTTTATTATACTCTTGTCGAAATAACATGTTTTTTTCTCTTAATAATCATATTCATAAACAAATGTCTAAGTTGAATAATAAGCTTCACAATCAGAAAATTTCCTATCAATTAGGTCAGTTAGTTATATGATCAATGACAATAAAGATAAGAAGAATAAGAAGAATAATTATTGCGATAATAATAACAACAATCATAATGATAATTAGACTTGCAAGATCTTTGTTGATGTGGTTTATCATACCTAAAATCAGAATTTCTAGTAGAGTAATGATTCATTCCCTCATAGCTATCATGCCTTTCATACCCTTCATACCCATACTGCTAAATTGCTAATAGCTTGAATAATAATGATGGGCCATAAACCTTAACACTTTAACATCTCAAAATTGTTAGGGTTAATTATAGATTACTATTATGTAGTTTGGCACCTTTTCACTTTGCTACCTTGTGGTTTAAAAAATGACACTATTACCATGAGATTTACTCCATCAGTAGATAACTACCCTATGGTTTCCTTCCATTAAATTTTTAACGAAAATCCTCAATTCTCACCAAATTTCTCAAATTGAATCCAAATTCCTATATTTTATGCTTAATGAAAGGAATGCTTCTTTTTAATTGTTATATTTGTATAAAATGTAGGAATTTGATTTCAATTAAGGGAATTGGCTGAAAATTGGGAATACTATAATTCTTTGAGTTGAATTTAGGGGAATTAGTTGAATATAATGAGAATTCACAAAAACAGGCATCAAATATAAAAATTAACAAGGCACTCCTTTGTTTAAACTTAGAATTTAAGATTTTAATTTTAATTTGAGGAAATCGATTGAAAATTTGGGATTGGACTTTCGAATGGGTTTGGGTTGAATTTGAGAGAATTGGTTGAATATAACGAAAATTCACAAAATATGCATATACATACATATATAGGGAGCGTATCTGATGAGATTAGTTGTTTATTATGAGAAGTAAAATGAGTAGTTTAGATAAAAAATGAATGGCAAGATTAAAACACCCATTAAAGATACATGTGACACTAATATGACCTTTAATGAGTCTTTAATCTTGGTCATAAACCTTTAAATCTTAAGGGACTTTTAAAAAAGGGAAAATACAAAAAAAAAAAAAAAAAAACCTTAACTTAGACCCTTTTACCAACAGTAGCCACGAGCTTTAAGATCTAAATATTAAACCCCTGAATTTTGATAAATCACATAATAAACTCTTTCATCTCAATTCTCTTAAATACTTAATAGAGTGTGAGAAGCATTGTCACAAGAGAATGACAGCTACATGATTGCAAAAAAGTATGTTGAATACTTTAGGAATAGGCCCCAATTGAAAATCTTCGGTATTGAAATCAACACTTCAACGGAGAGAAAAACATAATGATGTTTATCATGTTTATCAAAGCTAAGGGGTTTAATATCCGAATTTTAAAGTTTGTGGTGACTGATTGAAAAATGGTCTAAGTTTTGGATGTTTCTGTGCGTTTTTCCCTTTTATAAACGTGTATGAACACAAGTGAATTCAAAGAACACAAGATTTAGAATTCACTTTCAACCAATGAAAAGAAATAACCAAAAAAAAAAACGCAACCAGCATTTTGAAGCTAGGTGGATCAAGACTGCAAAAAACAACTAGTGGAAGCACTCACCCCATCAAGGACAGCGTCATAGAAGCGAACATCATTATCCCTAAACCAGTGGCACGCACAGACGATCATACCTTGTACGATGCTGCAGCAGTCATTGTCTTGAAGCTGCTTGGAAACAGGTCTAAACCTTTGCTGGAACTCCTCCAACTGCTTCAAGCTCTTGAAACTTTTAGCTTCGAAAAGGTTATCGTGGTCGTCCTCGAAGTGCAAATACTTGATTCTCAGAGCTTCGTCTCGCTCCAACAACGCCCGGACGGAGTACCATGCGTCGTCGTTATAGGCTCTGAACTCGACGCTGTACTCCGCCCAAGGGTCTCCGGCGGCGAGTTGCTTCTCCGATGGCGACATTTCGTACAAAATGGGTATATTTAAAAGAGTGTTTTGGACGCTTTCTTCCCCTTCTGTTCGGCCTTTTCTGCAGAGAGGAAGCTGACAGGGGAGGACTCGGAGCTTCTGCCACGCGGAAATCGGCCACGGCCCACTCTGGGTACGGAGACACTTTATGGCGTTCTTTCTCGTTGCGCTAAACGCGTCGCATTAGTTTTATCATTTACGAGGGATTTCCGTTTTTTTAGACCGAATCATTTACGGGAGAATCACCTTAAAGATGTCATCTATATATTTTTTTATTATTATTTTATTATTTATTATTATTATTATTTAAAAAAATTATATTTATATACCTCCATACATACATTTATAGTCTCTCATACTACATTTTATTAGTGGTATTTGTAATAACATAATAAAAGAGAAAAAAAAAATAATAAGAGAGATGACAGAAATTATCTATATTATATTTTAAAGTAAAATATTTTTTAATGGATGATAAGAGACTGACAGTTGTTAGTCTTTTGCTTACATGTTTCACTCTTTTATTCTTTTAAAATTTAATTCTATTTAAATGAAATATAATTGATAATTCATAACATTATAAGTTTAAATTTATAAAATTAAATTATTAGTTATAATTATTGCTAAAAATTCAAATTAAACAGAATGTTTATGAATTATCAATTATTAATTAAAATATAAAAAAATCTTTTCAAATTTGAAATACGTAACTTATAGGATATCAAACCTTAATTACACCCCTTAATTATATGATAAAATTTTGGTAATTAAATTACATTGCTCTCCTACGTAAGGAAATAAATAGAAATCTAAATAACAATAATTAGTAGCATCAAGCATATTTGAATGGAAAAAGAATAATAATTAATTTTAAAATTATTAATAACTGAAAGTCAGACAATTATGTAAGTAATTATATTATTTTAGGAAAAAGAATTTCAATTTAGGTTTGAATTATTTTAGAAAAATCTTTTCAAATTTAAAATTTGTAACTTATAAGATATCAAACATTAATTGCACACATCTCTCAGCGTAAAGAAATGAACATAAATCTAAAGAGCAATAATTGATAACATTCATGCATATTTGAATAGAGAAAGAATAATAATATTAAAATTTATTTGATGACATGATACAAATTCAACCCCAAACGTGGAATGTTTCTTTAACATAATTTCCACAGCCTGGCATTGAAATTACCTTTGCAATAGGTTCAATAGGTCCACCATTTTTCCTTATAATTGGCATGTTTAACTTTGTTCTTCAAATGAGCACTTTGGTAAAAAGAGAATAAACTTCAAACATTCTGAAAATTAAAATTAATTTCCCTTTGAAAGTCCCATCTTTTCCTAATCATGGTTATTATTATTTTTGTTCTTTTATTGGCACTAGCTAAAGAAATGAAAAAGAAGAAAGAATAATGTTTAACACTCTTGATTCAAAAAATCAAAAAGAATGGTTACATATACAACAAAGAAAAAGACTCTACAAGAGCTAAACAAGCTTAAAACAGTAGGCATAAAAAGTTATCTCAGAAGTATATAAAACACAATATATATAATGTTCAATGCACTCTTATAAGACTTAGAAAAAAAAAAGACAAGGGTGTTGCCTAAAAGGATAGAATACACCAAGGCAG
Source organism: Ceratonia siliqua (assembly GCA_034509205.1). NCBI lineage: Eukaryota > Viridiplantae > Streptophyta > Magnoliopsida > Fabales > Fabaceae > Ceratonia > Ceratonia siliqua. Next base: position 6,890 of record JASKGM010084762.1, on the reverse strand, counting down.
AGCAGTGAACTGTTCACTGCTCTAAGCAACAGTACTTGAAATGTCACAATCATCAAGTAGAGAAGTTAAGGAAATGCTGACTAAACTAAGCCAAGCGGAATCATTGAGTCAACTCCTTCACTCCCCTTCAAGTTAACGTGTGAAGATTCTTGACACCCAACTTGCCAACAATGAACTGAAATCTGTCTATCTGTCTATGCCCAAAGCTTTTGTGAAAACATCTGCTAATTATATACTAGTTGCTATCTTTGTAGAAGCGATGTGGTTGGATTGAACTCGCTCTCCGACAAAGTAACAATCAATTTCCACATGCTTCGCCTCTCATGGAAAACATGATTAACAACTATGTGAAAGGATACCTTTATCACAAAACAGAATGATGGGGCCCTTTTGAAGGGCTTGTAGATCAACCAGAAGCCATCTCAACCACAATAGTTCACCAGTAGCAATTGCCATTACTTGGTACTCTGCTTCAGCTGAGGATCAAACAACAACAGTCTGTTTCTTCGTTTTCCAAGAAATGGGTGATCCACCTAAAGTAATGAAGTATCCAGTGTAGGACCTACGACTCATTTGACACCATCCCTAATTAGCATCGTAGTAAGTTATGAGATTCAAATATCTTGCATAGGGAATCAACAATCCTTATCCTGGTGTGGACTTCAAGTATTTCAATACCCTCTATGCAGCCATCATGTGTCTACTTGTGGGAGAATTTACGAACTGACTAAGAATATTCACTATATAGGTGATATCTGGTTTGGTGACAATTAGGTACAACAAGCGTCCAACCAAACATCTATACTGAGCCACATCAATCTTCACTATTCATGGTTAATTTATGATTCTGCTCTATGGGTGAAGCAAATGGTTTGCAGGCTTGCATTCCAAACTCTTCCAGAATATCAAGGGCATACTTATGTTGACTGAGAATTATACCCTTCGATGTTCATGCTAACTCAATGCCTAGGAAATACTTCAGGGGGCCTAAGTCCTTGATACTAAATTGTCTATTTAGAAACTTCTTCACTTCTTGTATTTAAACCTTGTCATTACCTGTAATAATAACATCATCCACATAGATAAATGCTGCAATGAATGTTTGTCCTGACTGATTCAAGAAAAGTGAGTGATTAGCCTTTGATTGTCTGAAACCCACATTATGAAGAGCCTTGGTAAATATTTTTATATCAGTTTCGCAATGCCTGACGTAAACCATATAATGACTTGTGCAATCTACAAACCATGGTCTCCCATTTAAGTGCAAATCCTTGAAGGATTCGCATGTAAACTTCCTCATTTAGATCACCATGCAAAAAAGCGTTGTTGATGTCAAGTTGGTGTATTTCTCAACCCTTTTTAGCTTCCACTGTTATGAGACACTAGATAGTAACAAGTTTTGTCATAGGAGTAAAAGTCTCATGAAAGTTTACTCCTTCTACCTGCAAGAAGCTCGAGCAACAAGCCTAGCCTTGTGCATTTCAATTTGATCATCAGGCTTGTATTTTATTTTGTATACCCAATTAGAGTCAGTTACTTTCTTTCCTAGTAGGAGGTTCCAAGGTCCATGTACCATTTTCTTCATTAGCAGTCTTGATTTGTAGCTTGAAAGTAACTAGCAGGCTCATCATTAGCAGTTAAGGCAGCAAGAAAAGCACAATAGGGAAGTCAAAAATGCTCATAAGAAATCTGTTGAGATAGAGGATACGTTACATTGTTGAGTGGGGAGCATCTAGTTGATTAAATGATGGTGGCAACTTGACTTAGACTTCATCCAAATGCTTTGGTCTTCTTTTCATTTGCATCTAATGTCGAGAACTAGATGGCTCATTAAATTTGCTGGAATAACTTAAGTTGGGCTCAGGGAACGTTGGATCAAAGACGTCTTATGACTTGGATTTCCTGAGACCACTATGCTCATATAAGATAGTAGATTTAAGCCCATGAAAAGGATCAAAAAATCGTTGGGTCTCACCAGTGCATTTCAGACTGTGGGCTTCACGCTTATGTAATTCACTTGTAGGCTCATCTGTGTCATCAACTAATATGGGTGTGTGGTCAATTAATTTACTTGGTGCAAGTTGGTATATTGAAATGATGGGTGCTCCAATGTCTTCATTATTCAAGCCATGACCATCAGAAGAATTAAAGGTTTATTAGGCCTAACATTCATGGCATTTGGCTCAGAATCATGCAACTCATTTCAATCCCCTATGGGTTCCTGTAGAGAAGCATTAGTATGCTTGAAAGGAAAAACATCTTCAAAAAAATTGACATCTCTGGAGGTAAAAATCATATTCTTCTCAATGTCATACACCCTGTATCCTTTTTAACTATTAGGATATCCCAAAAAAATACATGGTCTTCCTCTTTCACTGAATTTGTCTTTGCCCTTAATATTATCATGTGCATATACCAAGCATCCAAAAACCCGCAAGTGTTGGTAAGTATGCTTATTACTAAACAACATCTCATAGGGAGTTTTGTCCCCTATTGCTCTAGAAGGCAACCTATTGATGATATGAGTAGTAGTCATAACACATTCTCCCTAGAATTTTCTGGGAATATTTACTTGAAATCTAAGGGCTCTAGTAACTTCAAGGATATATTTGTGTTTCCTCTCCACCACTTCATTTCGTTGCAAAGTGCATGCACAAGATGTTTGCAGTAACATACCTTTGTCATTATAATATTTTATCATATGATTCGACTTAAATTTTGAACCATTATCAATTCTAATCTATTTCACTTTTCTACCAAGCTGTGTCTCAATCATATTGCAAAAAACAATCAAACAATGACTCACATCATACTTGTGTTTCACCAAAATAGACCCAAACGACTTCACTATAATCATCAACTATTGAAAGAAAATAGTGTGCACTAGACATAAAAGGAATTTTACAAAGGCCCCATATGTCATAATGAATCAGATCAAAACATGATACAGATTTCACATAACTAATAGGAAAAGGTAGTATAGTCATTTTAGCTTTCATACATGAATCACAGTGTGAAATACTTCTATCATTAATATAAGTACAAAAATGTCTAATTTGCTGCATCTTCTTATTGGAAACATGTCAAGGCGCTTATGCTACCTCTCAAAATACCCTTGCTTACAGCCATTGCTTTTCTTTCCATCTATTCTGATTCAAGGTAGTAGAGGCCATCTCACTACTTACCTACTCCAATCAAGGTCTTGGAATGTAAACCCTGCATAACACATAAATCCGGGAATAAGATCAATGAACAATTATATTGCTTGGCTAATTTACTAGCTGAGATAAAATTGCTTTGTTGGCACTCTCAACACATGATCAATAATCATCCCATTTGGAAGATGGGCCTTCCTAATTCCTTTGACAGGAATCCATTCACCATTTGGGATTTTCACTTATGATTCTTCAGGTGATTCTCCTTCATCAAGCAGATTACAATCACAAGTGATATATTCTGATGCCCCAGTATAAATAATGCATGGTTTCCTAACAATGCCTTACCAGTCATATTGATGTTGGAAAGCACTCATCTGTCTTGCCAATATCAAATTCAAGTACTAAGCACGTCAGCAGTTAAGCATATTACTCATTTGACAAACCAGGTACAGAGCTTAGGGTGATCTCAACTTGAACCACACGAGTGAGGGTCCTTTGATCCTGAGAGGTGTTCCCTCTTTCTTTCTTGTTTCCTCTTTTCCAGTCAACTGGATAACCAATTAGTTCATAACACTTCTCTTGTAGGTGACCAGTCTTCCCACAGTGAGTGCATTTTGGTATTTCTTTCATCCTACTATGTTGATCTTTAGTTGTTCCCTCTTTCTTTCTTGTTTCCTCTTTTCCAGTCAACCAGATAACCAATTAGTTCATAACACTTCTGTTGCAGGTGACCAGTCTTCCCATAGTGAGTGCATTTTGGTTTTTCTTTCATCATACTATGTTGATCTCCAGCTTCTTTTTCAGAACGTCTTCCTTGGATCTGGAATGCCCCTGTTTCTATCGTGGTCTTCTTTGTGGAAATGAATCTCTGTTGTTCACTTTCATATATCAGGTGGTAGGCTGTCCTGAGCATTGGTATTGGACGAGTGCTAAGAATCTGGATTCTGAAGGTCCAGAAAGCCTAATCCAATCTCATTAGAAAATCACACAGGTGGTCCCTCTCTCTAGTTACAGTAAACCTCTTCTTTGCTTCACAGTTCCTTCCATCACAACAACATTGTGGCATGGGTGAAATATAATCAGCTTCATCCCATAACTTTTTTTGTTTTGAGTAATACACAGCAATAGGAGCTTTATTTTGGCAATAGTGAGAAACTATATTTCTAAGCTCATAGGCGGTAGTTTCACTCCCTTTCCCAAGTCTCTCAGCAAGATTTGCCCACATCTCAGCAGCAGTTTCAGCATAGCGGATACTCCCCTTCAGATCCTTACCCATGGCATTCTGTAACCAACTTTGAACCATGGCATCGCAACGTAGCCAGTGGTCTCGATCTGGTGAAATCGGTGCTGGCATGTCGAAACTTCCATCAACAAAACCAAATTTGTTCGTTGCCCACGACATTGTCCTCATATCCTTGGCCCATCCTCCATAGTTAGCTTCACTCAACAATTCACTAACAAATATTTATCCAGGGTTATATGAAGATTGAAGGAAAAACAACGACATAGCATTAATGTCTTTGGAGTGGCTGCTGGTCGGAACAATGGTTGTGGTTTCTTCTGGCTTCTTGTCAGCTTTCAACATGGTGGTAAAGATGAGCAAGTGGGTCAAACGAAAATGGTGGTCGTCAACCAAGGAGCTCTGATACACAAAGAAATGAAGAAGAAGAAAGAATACTGTTTAACACTCTTGATTCAAAAAATCAGAAAGAATGGTTACATATACAACAAAGAAAAAGACCCTACTAGACAAGCCTAAAACAGTAGGCAAAACAAGCTATCTCAAAAATGTATAAAAAACAATATATATAATGCTCAACGCACTCCTATAGGACTCAGAAAAGAAAGACAATGGTGCAACCTAAAGGGACAAACGACACCAAGGCAGAGCAGTGAACTGCTCCAAGCAACGACACTTGAAATGTAATCACAAAGCAGAGAAGTCAAGGAAATGCTGACTGGACTGAACCAAGGAAAATGACTAGGTTAACTCCTTCTCAGGCAATAACGATGATGGGCCTTTACGATGCTCAATATTGGTTATCCTTGGTTACCTGGGAGTCACTTACAATATTTTTATCATCAATTCTCATAGTTCTTTTTGCAATGATGTTTCAGTTTGACTTTTTCGGAAAAACATTTTTCTGGTCTTGTTCTTGTTGTTCTTCCCTTTTGAACTCAGCATGGTAAGAATATCCCCTGGAAATTTTCTTGTTCACCATTTTACAGTTTCTGTCTATTCATTGTGATTTGTGTTATATTTTGCGGGAGCTTTTTTTGGAGACCTAATAATTTTTATCTTTCTCTATCACTTTCGATTATACATTGGCTTTGCCTTCATGTTATCTGCTTTCATTAGTAAATCAACTTCAGCCACAACAATGGGGTTCGCCGTATTTATTATTGTCTTTCTGACTCAAGCATGAATCTTTCCTAACTTTCTTGATAAGGATTATTGACTAGATTGAAAGAAAAGGTACACATCTCTCTGTCCGATACTTTTCTAAATGTAGTTCGTTTCAAAATCAAGATTTCCCTATAGGAATTTGTACCCACTAAATCCTTTTTATCATGCTCTAAATTTTCTTACTTAAGCTACTGCCAATCCTCAAGACGAGGGTGTTAACTAGAGTAAACGAGAAGAATCTACTCCAAACGACGACATTTGTGGGATAACAATAATTTGACCTCTAAATCCAACACCATATAAATTGCTTCAACTAAACAGCCTTTGGCTTTCTTTTCCCATTTAGTTTATGTTCTGTGCTTGATTTGCCCCCTTTCTCCTGTGTCACTGCTTTAGCAGTTACTAAGTATTTCTCTTTTCATTGACAGGACGGTATTTTTAAGTTACTGCTGGGTTTATTTTTCCTGTGGTTTATTTTGGCTATCTCCTTCGATAACATAATCCCAAATGCATCTAGTGTGAGGAAGTCAGTAATATATTTTCTAATGCCCGGTTATTGGACAAGAACAGGAGGAGATAAACAGGAAGGTGATTGAATTTGTTATTTAGTTGGTTCTCATTAATTCTTTTTCTCACCTATATTTATAACTCTACTTCCCTCTTTTCTTATGTGTAGAGGGTGGGATTTGTAGTTATGCAAGTTCAATCCCACCTCAAGAGGATATCGCACCGATTGATGAAGATGTCCTTTAAGAGGAAAAAATTGTAAAACAGCAACCAAAAGATGGTGTGGTTGACCAAAATGTTGTGGTTCAGATACATGGCCCTGCAAAGACATATCCTGGTACAATGACCCCTACCTGTGTTTGCTGCTGATGTAAATGCAGAAGAACTGCTCCTTACAATGCTGTTAAGGTGAAGTATTTCCTATTAACCTTTAGTTCGGCAGGTTTTGTTTTCACGCCATGATTTTGGGAAAAAGTTTGACCTTGCGACTGTACCTAGAACTGGCAAAATGGGCCCTGCCCGATGGGTTAGCCCGATGTAAACCGAAAAAAAATAAGGCTGGGCTTCAAAAATTCCAGCCCGAAATAATTCGGGCTTTTTTGGCCCGGCCCGATCTGGCCAATAGTTCAAACCGGGCCGGGTTGGCCCGGCGGGCCAACAGAAATTAATACATTTAAAATTTGTCTTATCAAGTACATACATATGATTGTAACTTAGTGGTTGGAACATTTCCTTTTGACTAAGGAGACATGGGTTCAAATCCTACCATTCACACTACATATATATTTTTTACTTTATCTAGTTATAACTTATTCCTT
>JASKGM010084720.1:0-14172 GCA_034509205.1 Ceratonia siliqua | reverse complement strand
AATCATTAAGCACAAACGATTTAGGGTAACCATCCTTAGGGATGGATGTTGTAGGGTGCCTAACACCTTCCCTACGCATAATTAAACTCCCGAACCTTTCCTCTGGTTCCGAGGGCCAGTTTTCCTTATATTTTTTAGGATCCCAATTATCCTCCTAATTAATTGGTGGCGACTCCTATTTTCTCTGCGTTTTCCCTCACACGCCCTAAAGTCATAAAGCGATGGCTTTTTCACCGGCCGTCACGTTGTGACATAATGCATTAAGTCAAGTCAAGGTATATTATAAAAAATATTTTTATAATGTACCCAATTAAGCTTGTGGAACACAACGTAAAATAAATGTTCTTTGTTCCTTCTCTTAGATAAAAGAATAATGTAACCTAATTTCAAATAAAATCGGCGTACTCATATTCTTATATTTTCTTTCATCATAAAAATGTATTACTTTCATCAAAATGAGGTTATATGAATTATCAACAAAATTTTTTATTAAGAAGCCTGTTCAGAAATCACATTGAAAAGAAATAAAAAATGAGAGGAGGAAGATGAATTCATATGTATCTAGCATGACTTCACTTAATTATCTGTCAAATAATCATACCATAAGGATAATAATAGGGTCACATATGCTAATTAACATCATTTTATGGATGGAAATTCATAGGAGCTTAGTTGAAACTTTTAAAATATAGGACAACATTGTTTATATTGAAAATAAGGGAACCATGATTTTAATATACTAGAGGGAACAAGAGTGTATTTAAACCCTTTGAATAAATTAAAATGAAGTTATAGTTTGATTAGAATTGCTTGGACTTGAATTGTAAATTTGAGTATATTTTTCATTAAAATTATGTGATTGTTATTACTAAGTGATTATAGCTTGGATTCAATTGTAGAAGGACATATTTGAAACATAGCATTTCTTGCAATGTGTATGTGTGAATTCCTTGGTTCAAGAAATGAAATTAGTGGTTAGCTTGATGTATGACTGTGAAAGTTTATTAAATTCTACTACAAGATTGTTTGAGAAGTGTATGAAGTGTGTTTGAGGTAATCATAGTACTTTCTTTGTAGAACACCACAATCCACCTAGGGCTAATACCCACGAGAAATCCATAGAGACAACCCCAAATCGCTTGCTATGTAATTTGGGTTAAGATGATTGATACCCTGACATTCTTGTGATTTTCGGGTTAGGTAGACCAAGTCCCCAACATTCTTGTTATATGTTTTGACTCAGGATGAATGACACACCCTAACACACCTATTATATGTTTCGTAGGATGAATTATTCCCTAACATGCCCAATATGTGAAATGTTTATTTCTTTCACTTTTGGTTAGTGAAGCTAAGTCATAGATAATTAGACAGATTAATTCCTTGGCTAAAGAATTAGTTGATTGCCTGTAACTTTCTAGCTATCCCAAATTAGTCAAGGTATATTTGTTTATTTCGTTAAGAATAATTGCATGTTATAATATGCATGTTTCATATCTTCTTTCTAGCTCCCCCACCAGAGTCTTGAACTTGCCTGTAATGCCCCTTTTACATAAAAGTTTTCTAACCTATATTTTTCCTTAGAATTTCATTTAATGTAAATTATTTTGATTTACAAATGAATGTTACTTTATTAATTAAGTAAAATTTTCTTCAGCTTTATAAAATTTTTGTTATGATGGTAATTGAGAAAATGAGAACTTTAAATTTAGAAATGACATTAGAAAGGAAATATGTAGAAATAAAATATGTTATATTTTAAGCTTATATATTTCTTATTTAAAAATAGCTGAATTATTATTAGATTTTAATTGAGAATTTTGGTACATTCATGAACCTCATTTTTTATAATTTCTATGGTTATTTTCTTTAGGAAAAGTTTAGTTATTTTCCAGTAAAATTCTAGAGCTCCTTTACAATTTTTTTTGGAATTTTTACATGGTTCCTCAAATCTATGAACAAACTAAAATATTAGACCTCAAAGCTAACTCTAGAAGACTCTTCTAAAATATCATTGACTTCAACTGAAGCCTTTGGAATTCTCGGGTAATTAGGAAATGATTTTTCTCTTGAAATGTTGGAACATTCTCGTCCTTTCCCAGGGAGATATTTTCAGAAGTATCAAGATATTTGTTAGCGACGCCCCTATTCATTTTTTCAAGTTATCTTCTTCCTCATTTCACATCTTTCATGGACACCCCATTCAAGATCCTATTGGATCTATCTGTTACCCCTAGGTGTTTATGGTACAAGCATGGGTTTTAAAATTTGCTTTAAAACATTTAATCTTGTAAGCAGGCGAAAACAAAATAACTAAGCAAACAACTCATGGCTAGAGATAGAAGTAAAATGGATAGGAATTTTACATACCTCTTATAGTCACTTTAATCTTGCATTACACTTCCCAACCAAGTGTACTGACCGCCTATTCATTGGGAAGCACCAATCCACAGAATCGCCGATGAATACCTTTAGTGAATGGATCAAAACAAAAGATGAAAGAAAAATCTTTGATAGCTTTCAAAATTAAATTAGAAAGTATTCCCCTTTGTTCCTTGTAGTATGGCATGAAGGACTCTATAATGGCACTCAAAAGAATTAACTTTTCCCATTGTGTTTTTCTCTCAAAAACTTACAACACTCTCAAAGTATTTTTCTTTTTCAATGTGATGGCCACAAGAGCTCTCTCCCCTCTCAATATGCTTGGATGGCTAGGTGAAGGAAAAAGGGTTGATGATATAAATAATGACCTAACCCTAGGTTACATGAATATATTCAAAAAAAATCAATCTGTAACAATTAGGGATATACACACCTACGAAGGGGAAATTAGATAATCATATTATCTATCATTATATCAATTAATAATTAAATAAAACATGTGTATCTTTCTAATTGGTCATGCTTGAATTAAAATTCAAATAAACGAATTTTATTTAATTAAATCTCTTTGACTTAGTTAGTTTCCTAGTGAATATAAATTACCTAAGAAATTAAAACTCTTTTAGTTTCTAACCCTTTTTATTCACTTAGATAATTTTTATAATTAGGGAGATTTGGGTTTGAATATTTCAAGCCTTGCTTTACCCTATATGGCCATCCATCTCTTTATCCTATAGTGAGATAATTTGCTTTACTCAAGTTTGAACAATTCAAATTTTAGGTAACTAAGATTAATTTAATTTTTAATTTAATCAAACTTTAATCCTAAAAACATACATTGGCTGAAATTCCTAAATAAAGAGGGATTTAATTTTCTTTTCTTCAAGTTCTTCAAATTAAATATTTAAACAATTCAAATATTAATTTAAAGTAGTTAAACCAAAAACTAATTACTAAGATAAAGGTTGTCCAAATTGAGACAATACTTGTCTTAATTAAGACAAATTTTTGTCTTAAAATTCTATTGTCAAATTGAAACAATGCTAGTTTAAATTAGAGAACTAATATGAGAATTATTTTTGTCTCTTTAGTGACAAAAATGTTTCTAACATTTTCAACTATGCTTAGGACAACATTTATCCTGAAATAACTATTTGTCTAAATTAAGACAACTCGTGTCTTAATAAATACATTAGTTGAAATGCTATCATTTATCTTCATTTTAAATTTACAACTTAATGTGGATTGAATTCTCCAAAGCTAGGTGGGGAATCCTTTGGACATAGGAATCTCAAGCTTTAATAAAATTAGGATTATGTTAATCTCATTAAGATAATCCCATTTTATTAATCATGAAGTCATTTAACCAAAGACTTATGATTGTACTCTAGATAATTCCTATAATTATGAGAAGTCAAAGTTGAACATAAATTTGTCCAATTTGCAAACCTATTGTTTGTGAACTCTTGTAACCATCCATTGACACAAGGTAAAATTATCGTTTTATCCCTTATATCAATTTTTTCCTCTGGTCTCAAATTTAAATAGATAAGTGACCAAATAATCTTTTAGAACTCTTATAAAATTATATTAATTGATGAGTAGCTAATTCATCATTTCACTGGGCCTAGATATGTCGCTTGTCTTCTTGAAGTCACTAGAAGTGAGGTAACACTACGAACTCCATTTCTTGGATTTATGTTCCTGGATGTTCACTCCCACTATGATCCCAACATACAAAGTCTTGACCAATGTCACACAATGGTCGTGGCCTTAGTATATCAAATATCATAATGGTCATGAACACGAGTCCATAATCCATCAGGATTTCAGTTCTTGCTACTAGCGAATGCAATGTATGTGAGTTCATTTAATAGTGTAATTACTTGAACTCTACTACTTTAATGATTTGAGATTCATGATTCCCTTAGAAACAAATTTTCATTCTTCCTATGGAGGTAATTCAAACACTATAGTTTTAATTGAATAGAGTGACCGGCTCTATTCAATGACTGTGAAAATTGTTTTGATTCATCCAAATATACATATCTCTTTTTTTGCAACCTTTATGCAATTGTATCTTAGTTTATTCGAATCTATGAACCTTAATACATAGAAAACAAAGTATGAGAAAAGATATATGTATCTTAGCTTATATATTAATATTAAAAAAGTATTTACATCAACTTGGGGAATATAACTTGCTTTCAAGGGCAACCTATTCCCAAGAGCTCCATGCCCACTTTCATCTTGCATCTTTTCCCCATGGTCCCTTCACAAAATCCTCTTGTTCTCACTCCCTCTACATGCCTATGGTCTTTGATTTTGGAGATTTCTCAAGTTCAGCACCCTTGAGTTATTAGCGAAAATCATAAATGATGGAGTTTCTTGAGGATCTTGCTCCCATAGGTGGAGAACAACCTTCGCTGGCTAAAGTTTTGCAAAACGGTGTGGTGAGTGGACTTTCTTACCTTGGGTTACTTGGGTTTTCATGTTTATACAATCTCCAATTTGATCTACGGCAAATATCACCCAAATACTATGATTTATGCTCTTGGAAATCCTAGAACGTGTCCTTGATTGATTTTTTCCTACTTTAATTTTCAAGTGGTCAAATCAAGTTTAAGTCTTGTGTATACCTCTATCTCTTCGTGCCTTGAATTCATATGGGTGTAATTTCTTTCTCTTGAGATCACTTGCATTGTGAATAGATGTATATGTACATTTAATTGTTTCGTTGAAAATAAATTTGGGGGTCCTTGTATGCATTATGTTTATTTTAACCAAAATTGAAAGGAAGGTGTAAGATCCTCATAGTAATTATTATGTTTCTATTTTAGAAAGAATTTGAAGAATTGTGATGAATATCACATTTCATTTGGAAATTATTAGAATAAACTGAAAAATTCTTACTGCTGGCTGCATGAAAATTTATATTCTTATGTTTCAAATCATTGTATAATTAATTTTACATATGGGAAAGTTCCAAATTGCATGTATTAGTGTAAATTTTTGGAAGCATAATCTTAGTGAAATGTATGCCATGTTGACCTTAGAATTGAAGATATACCACTAATAGGATTTTTGGTAGTTTTCTTGAGTGTTGGAACCTATAGAAAACAATATCTCTCTTGAAGTTGTATGGTGTGTTACCAAATAGAAACCTCAAACCTCGATAACAAAGCCTAAATTTGATTACTTTCCAAATAGGAGACTCACAAATGAACACTTGTAGTGTAGTAGGGAGTATTTTTATTTCATGAGCAAGGGTCATTCTTCTGCAGAGGATTAAGTTTAGTTAATTAGCTACTTATAAAATTAAAAGGGTTTTTGGTTGAGAACAAGAAACTTAAAATAAATGTAAATGTGAACCGGAACAATGTAAACAAAGAGCGAAACAAATCCCGAGAAAATTATAATAAGATGAGAAATATGATTGAGTATTCACTCTTTACCATTGGACACCAGAAAGTGATCATAGATAATCACTCATTATGATTATAAGCTTGACAATGCTCCCATCTCCCTATCCTGACTACTAACCATAGATAGCAACATGCTTTGCTACCCCAATTTTTCCTTAGTTTATCGTTAAATAGAAGAAGCACTCTCTATTTACTCCCTATTCAATCAACAACCTAAAACAAGCTCTGTAGATTTAATTCAATGGAAGCATTAAGATGAGAAAGATAGGTTAACTAGGCAATAATCTCACAAGCTCGAATTATTTAACCTATGTTATGTTCCACATCATAGTTATCAAAGACTTGATCATCCCTAGTAACTACAAATTGCTACTTTGTGAACAAGAGAATCAAACTATTATGTATTTAATCCTTTATCTTGCTATTAGATGATTACCTAGCTCGTTTAGTTGGAAACCCAAACAAAACCAAGCAATAATCATGAACAAGTCAAGTAGAAGAACATAACCAATCATTCAAGAAGAGTTGGAGAATATTATCAATGGATTTAATCACAAAATCATGTCTAAGGCATTGAGTTCACCCTCAACCAAGGGGATTTAACCTTCTAACATCAAAGAATTATCCAATACATAATTCAAATCCAAGAAACCAATAAAAGATACAAAAGGAATAAAGAAATTATGAAGAGAAAACTCTTTGAAGAACTCCTTGTGGATGAATCTTCTCTAAATCCACTCCCTCAAGCCTTCCTCTTCTTTTCCTCCTCTCTTCTAAAATTGGTAAGATCATTATGGAAAGCACTATGTTTCTTGAAATGCGACTAGAAAAGGATTTATGGAATACTATCTCTACTTTATGTTGGCAATGGATTTCCTTGGAAATAGTTTATCTATAAATAAAGAGTTTATTTATGTAACATTTATTTTCTAGCTATTAAGATTCCTATATTCTAATAAACCAAAAACATTTGCATAAGGGTAATGCAGAAAGGAGATATGTATCTTTGGATGAATCAAAAATGATATTCACAGTCACTAAATAGAGTCGGTCACTCTGTTCAATTAAGATTGTAGTGTCCAAATTACCTTCATAGAAAGAATGAGATTCTTTTCTAAGGGAATGATAAATATCAAGTCATTGAAGAAGTATACTTCAGATAATGACACTATTAAATGAACTGGAATCAAGTGGCATATCAAGTTCAAGTAAATAATGTTAGTTGAACTTGAACTAAAACATATTGCATCTACTAGTGGCAGAATCGAAATCCTGATGGATTATAGTCTCTTGTTTATGACCATTGTGATTTTTAATATATTATGGGTACGACCATTGTGTGTCATTGGTCAAGACTTTGCATGTTTGGATCATAGTGGGAATGAACATATGAGAATATAAATCTAGGAAATGGCATTTGTAGCATTACATCACTTTTGGTGATTTCAGGAAGACAAGTGACATATCTTGGCTCGGTGCAATGATGAATTAACTTCTCATCATTTCTACAAAATTTTATAAAAGTGCTAAAAGATTATTTGGTCACTTATCGAATGAAATCAGAGACCAAAGGGAAAAAATTGACATAAGGGGTAAATAGTAATTTTACCATGTGTTATTGGATTGATACGAGGGTTTACCAACACTAGGTTTGGAAATTAGACAAATTAATGTTCAATATTGAATTTTTGTAATGTTAGAAATTTTCAAGAGTGTAATCTTCAGTCTTTGATAAAATGATTTCATGATTAGTAAACTTGGATTTTCTTAATACGATTTAAATAATCTCAAGTTTGTTGGAGTTTGAAATTTCTATGTCCAAATAGATTTCTCACTTAGCATTTGAGAATTCATCCACATTAAGTTGTAAGAAATTTAGATGAAATTAAATGATAGCTTAAAGCATTTATGTCTTAATTAAGACAAGAGTTTTCTTAATTTAGACAAAGAATTATTTTACCACAAATGTTGTCCTAAGCATGCTTGAAAATGTGAAAAACATTTTTGTCACTAAAGAGACAAAAACAATTCTCAATTGGTTGTCTAATTTAAACAAGTATTGTTTTAATTAGACAATAGAATTTTAAGACAAAAGTTTGTCTTAATTAAGACAAGTGTTGTCTTCCTTTGGAAAACCTTTATCTTAATCATTATTTTTGGTTTAACTACTTTAAATTAATATTTGAATTGATGAAAATTAAATTAAATCCCTTTTTATTAGGATTTTCGGCCAAGGTATTTATTTAAGATAAAAGTTTGATTTAATTAATTTAAATTAAATTATTCCTAATTAGCTAAAGTTTGAATTGTTCAAACTTAAGTGAAGCAAACCAACTCTGAATGAGATATTGAGAAGGAAGGCTAGGTAGGAAGGAGGGAGGTTTGAAATGTTCAAACATATATCTTCTTAATTATGGTAATTAACTTAAGTGAATGAAGGTTGGAAATTAAAATATTTTTAATTTTCAAGGAAATCTACTTTCACTAGGAGACTAAATAAGTCCAAGGAGATTTTAAATAAAATTCTTTTATTTGAATTTATATTAAAGCATGACTAATTAGAAAGCACCACATGTTTTATTTGTGTTAAATAAAATATGAATTTATCAATTAAATAATATAATTATTAATTGATAAATTAATTAGATGATTTGATTATCTACTCTTTCCCTAGTAAGCATTTGAAATCCCTAAATTTTAGGGATGACTATTTTTGAATTGCACTTAAGTGGCCTAGGGTTAGGCTATTATAAATATAACTTAAAACTCTGCTCACCCAAGGAGGCTTAACTGTCCACATTAGAGATTAGAGAGGAAACGAAAAACACATTGAGAAAAGAGGAGAGAGGCACATCTTCCTTGCTTTTATTCTTGAGTGGCCAAGAGTTTGTGTAAGGTGATTAGAGTGTTCCTTGAGTGCAATTTCTACACACAATACTTGAAGGGAAAGGGAAGGCTTCTATTTCAATTTTGAGAAAGCTATCTATTTAATTCTTTCATATTTTCTTTTCTTTCAATCAATAAACTTATTCATTGTAGGTTTCATGAATTGGTGTTTCCCAAAAAATAGTAGGTAAGTGTGCTTGGTTGGGAAGCAAATTGCAAGATTAAAGTGATTACAAGAGGTATGTGAAAATTCTCTACTCCTTCTTCTACCTAGCCATGAAGTGGTTTATACCTATGTGTTTTGTTTTCCACTGGTTTTAAAATCTTTGAATGGTTTAGTTTTTTTAAAAAATATATATGCTTGTGCCATAAACACTCAGGGCTAATAACTAGATCCAACACTTTAATCCAAGGGTAACAAGAACGGTGTAGGCAACATGTTTTATATGAAAGGTGGCTAGAAATGGCATTATATACAGTGTATCTTAATTGAAAAGCGCTGTGTGTGTAAGAATATTGCATCCTTATGAATGTGTAAATCAAGGTTAGATTGGGGTATATGATACCTAAGATGTGAGATTCTTTTATTTACAAGTTATATTTGGCATGATGATACATGTATGTGAAGAAATGGTAATTTCCATGTGGTACTATAATTCATAAAAGATTGTGTTCCAGTAAGATACGTTAAAAAAATTTTGAAATTTATGGATTACACTATCTTCTTCATGGTTGAGCTTCTCTAGTGAAGATGGCCAAGATATCGTGTTTAAGCTTCTCTAGTAGATATGACCCAAATAGTGTGGTTGTGCTTCTTTAGTAGAGATGGCCCAGATATCATGGTTAAGCTTCCTCAATGGAGATAGCCCAGATATCGTAGAGAAATTCCCTTTAATTGAATAGTTTGAGTTCCCTCAGAGCATGACGGATCTTGGTTTGCCTATTTGTATACTAGGTGTCCATGAATTTAAATTTAGGTTATTTGCATTTACATGTGAATTTGAATTTAGGCTATTTGTATATTAGGACTCGCCTCAGAGATCGTATCACCGCACCAGAGGCAACTGACCCCAGTGTCGCTGAGATGTGGGGATTCTCCTCAGAGGACCACACAGCACTAGCTACTGCTAACCCCAGTGTCGCTATGGCAACAAATGACAATTCAGATCCAATAGATCCCATGAACAGATCCGACGCCAATGCATAAGGTGCAGGTTATTATGGTGGCACCCTTGAAGATGGTATGAATTGGCACAAATCCACTTGAGGATTAGAGTTGGTAGCAACAGCATTCCCCTTACCCTTGCTCCTACCCCTCCCAAAACCATGTCCAACACCTAATGTGATGGAATATTGACCACAACATAAGTATTGATTTTTTAATTTAATTATTAATTTGCTCCTTTATTGATATTTGAAATTTAATTATTAATTTAATAATTTTAATTTATACATGATAATTTAGTTTGATATTTATTAATGTTTTTAAGTGATATTTAATTTCACAATATTTTTAATTTGATATTTATTTTTATACTTAATTTAATTCATAATTTGACATTTTTAAATTATACATTGTATTTTAATTTGATATATATTAAAGTATTTTAATTGAAATTTATTTGATATTTAATTTTTCACAATATTTTTAATTTGATATTTTTGATATCTTTAATTTACTTATTAATTTGATTTTTTTAAATTATTCATGATATTTTAGTTGATATTTATTGATGTACTTTAATTGATATTTATTTGATATTTAATTTTCACATTAATTTTAATTTGATACTTATTTCTAGTTTTAATTTAATTAGGAATTTGATATTTTAAATTATAAATTATATTTAAGTTTGATTTTTATTGATGTATTTTAAGTGACATTTATTTTTAATTATTTTGATAATAGTTGAAATTTGATATTGATTGATAATTTCAAATTAATTATTAATTTGATATATTTAAATTATGGCATTTGCTATGCTACAGCCCAATTTTGAGACTATAGCATAGCATTTTCACCTCCCACCTTGCCTTTTTTATGTACTGTTCATTCAGCCCTATTTGTTATGTTCATTCAACAATTTTTTTAGAATTTATTTTTTTAAGAATAAAATCAAAAAAATACAAAAACATTTCCAAAAAATACATGATATAAAAAACAGTCAATTAATACCAAAAGATAAAGAATAAAAAAAAGGAGGGGGGAGGTAAGGCTATAATTTTCAAAATATTTTAAATTTGAATGAGCAGAATGATCAAGTAGCTCCTATATTTAACTGCTCTATGCATTTTTTATCCCAAAAAAAAAAAGTTATATGGAGAATAGATGTTTAAGAAAAGATAAAAGATTGGTACATTTTTATATAACTTGATAGAATATAAGCATATAGTCAAGATAGAGAGATGGAATATAACCAATTGAATCCTCATTCATCTCGTATAGAACTAATCAAAGTTAAATGGAAAACCATTCTAATTAAAAAAGATTATATGTAATTAAACACTCACAACTTTTATATGATATGCTTTAAGAAATTATGGAGTTGGTCAGTGGCAAACCCAGAAATTTTGAGGAGTGGGGTCAATTCGTTAAGCGAAAAAAGAGATATAATAGAAGTAATACCAAATACATAATCTTATAATTCTCATTGAAAAAAAAAACACAAATTACAATTGTTCTCTACGTGTTTTCATATTTTGAAAATGTTGTATATTTTTTCATTTTCAACACTATAAAAAATATCTCTCTCTATATATGTGACCAAACAATCATTCAACCATTCATCTCCCATATGATTGCGCATTCCATTCTTCACAAAATTCATTGTAGAGAAACATCTTTCAACAGTTGCAGTTGCCACAAGCAAAATCAAAGCTAACTTCAGAAGCAAATATACAATTAGATACACAATATGCTTTCTATTTTTCATCAACATTGCAGAAAGATCACTAATCCCATTTAACTTTGAAAATTGATCATTAGAACAAACATCTATGATATAAGTTTCAAGTTGACTATCAAGCCACATAAGCTCCACAGAAGAAAATTTTGATGGATGAATTTAGCCAAACGAATCAACTTCTCCTTATCAATTGTAGAAAATGAATCTCTTGGATTTAAGCTTGCTACACAAAGAAGTATTCACTTCTGTAAATCTATTGTTAAGCTCTTGAAGTTGTCTATCAATCACTTGATAGAATAACTCAACTTGAAAGTGATGCAAATTTGAAACTTTTTGAACTTTACGCCTTAATCTTTCTGGTGTCATGAAGGCATCATCCATATTTGGAATATTAATATTTTGCTTCTCACAAAATATTGATACTTCATTTAGTAAATTATGCCAACCATCATCTCTCACACTTTGCAATCTTTCCTTGCATACTCTAACTAATGCTATAGCATTTACAATGTCTTGATCACTTCTTTGTAATGCTTGAGATAACTCATTAGTAATTCCCAATATATTCTTCATCAAGTGCATGTTAAAAATAAATTCAAAACGTTGCAAGGAGTTTGATAAATGGCATGCTTCAGCTTGTTGCTCTAAGCTTATGCCATCTGCCTCAACAAATTCAAGCACATCAATAACTGAAGAAAACAAAGATATCAAGCTAAGTAATGTACCATAATGTGAGCTCTATCTAGTATCTCCAGCTCGTTTCAATGTAGTTTCTTGATTCAAGCCACTACCACTAGAAATTGTTCCACTCTTTTATGCTTCATTCACTTTAAGGATTTGACTCCCCTTAAGAATCTCTCGGCATTTACATGAAGCTCTAACAACATTAGATATATTGTTAACCAAACTAAAAAAGCCCCCAATTTCAACTTGCTTTTTTGTAACCGTCACAAGTGCCAATTGAAGTTGGTGAGCAAAGCAATGAACATAAAATGCCGACTTGTTTTCTTTCAAGATTAAACTTTTGAGGCCATTGAATTCACCTTGCATATTACTAGCCCCATCATAACCTTGTCCACGCACTCTTGACAAGCTTAAACTATATTTTGCAAACAATGACTCTAATGCTAATTTGAAATATATAGCACTTGTATTTGAAACTTGAACAAGACCAAGAAATCGCTCTATGAGACATCCTTTGTTATCTACATAACATAAAACAACAACCATTTGCCCCTTAATTGATATGTCTCGAGATTCATCCATTAAAATGGCAAAAAGGTCATCTCCAAGATCATTAATAATAACTTTTGTCGTCTCACAAGCAGCAGCCGTCACAATACTTTTTTGAATCTTAGGTGCCACTAGTTTAAGATTTTTACGAGCATGTTTTAGAACCTTAATGATCTATTCATTATGATTGGCAAGAAAATGTAGAAACTCAAGAAAATTACCTTGATTTTTTGAATCAACCAATTCATCATGACCATGGAATGCCGACCCTTGCCTTAATAAAAACCGAATACAATCAATTGTTGTAGTCAAATGAATCCTATATTCCCTTTCGATAAACTCATATTGTTTGTTAATAGTAACTTCAATATGTTGTTTTTGATTCATTAATGCTTCACATTTTCTCCAAGCTTGGTTGTGAACACTATTAGAGTTTCCAACATAAGATTTTCTTGACATAAAATAAAAATCAAATCAGCCCAAGATATAGGTCCATCAACTATTAAAATCATGTGATATATTACATACCATAATATTTTATATACCATGTTATTTGGGATATCATGATATGAAATTTTCATAATTTTTGGGTGGTTTGAGGTATCATCTAAAATAATATGATTTTATGATATCCTATTATTTTTATATCATCTGTTTTCTTAGATGACAATATACCAAATACAAGTTATTAGATATCACCTATATGTTACGACTAAAATATCAGTATATCAAACACTTCTTAAATAAGTGCTTTTCACTAAAATATTAGTATATCAAACACTTCTTAAATAAGTGCTTTTGACTAAAATATCAGTATATCAAACACCTCTTAAATAAGTGCTTCTATAACATGGTGAAGTCATCAACAAATAAAGCAGCCTTATATTAATTGATCAGTCCTTATTCAACCCTTGGGGGTGTGGATAGAGCTGGCAATCGGGCCAGTCCGGCTCAGCCAGATCGGGCTAGTGATAAAATTGGGCCGGTTAGGGCAGGCCAGGTTTTATGTCGGGCTAGCATATTGCCAGCTCAACTTAGCCCATTGGGCCATCAGGTCAGCCCAACCATAACTATAATTATCACTAATTTTTATTTAAATTAAATAATTTATTTTTAATACTAAAAATACTAGAAAAAAAAAATATATATATATATATATTACACACATAGTTGATCTTTATTAATATAAACTTGGACTAAGATATACTGTAATTTATATACTTGCCTTTTGTAAGCCTTTCTTGGGTTTACTTTCTAGATTTCTAAGTAATCAATGTTTATTAATATATAAAGAAAATGAAGATATTTATATTGGAGATGGAAAGGGACCAAAAAATTTG
>JASKGM010084709.1:1989-12099 GCA_034509205.1 Ceratonia siliqua | reverse complement strand
AAACAATTCTTCTATTTTATGTTTATATATTACTTGTAAAATTAGTTCATTTCAAGATTTGAACCATCCTTGTTTCTCTCTCTCTTCCCCTGCCCCACCAATTTTTGTGTATAAATAGCCAAGAACCCTACCGTTTTTCTCAAGCATCCTCAGCTCAAAACCTTATCAACTCTGCTCTTTCATCCATTAACTCTCCCAAAACTCTCTTTAACTTCTCTGTTTTTCTTTCTCTCTCTCCTCTTTTCATTCACTTAAGTTATAAACATCCCAAAACAGAGCAACAGCAGAAGCAGCAAAAGAAAAATGGTGATGTTGTCCAAACCAACAACAGAGCAGCATTCCTATACAAGGAACTGCAAACCAACCACATTTTACCCAGGAATACCTCCGATTGACCTCTCAAAACCTGATGCCAAGAACCTCATAGTAAACGCTTGCGAGGAGTTTGGATTTTTCAAGGTCATCAATCATGGAGTCCCAATGGAAGCCATCTCCAAGTTGGAGTCTGAAGCTATCAAATTTTTCTCTCTGCCACTCACAGAGAAAGAAAAAGCAGGGCCTGCCAATCCATTCGGTTATGGTAACAAACGTATTGGACGAAACGGTGATGTCGGTTGGGTCGAATACCTTCTTCTTACAACCAATCAAGATTACAATTCTCTGAGACTTTCCTCCCCTTTTGGAAAAAACACAGAGAAGTTTCGGTATGCAATTCTAACACAATCAGTCTGAGCTTAAATTTGGATTTAAAAAATTCTGGATTTTTTCTTATTCTCATTCCTTCCGTTGCAGCTGTGTCTTGAATGATTATATGTCAGCTGTGAGGAAGATGGCTTGTGAGGTTCTTGATTTGATGGCTGAAGGATTGAATATTCAGCCTAGGAATGTGTTCAGCAAGCTTCTGATGGATAAACAGAGTGACTCTGTTTTCAGGATGAATCATTACCCTCCTTGCCCTGAGCTAGCTTTGAATGGTGAAAACATGATTGGATTTGGCGAGCACACAGACCCACAAATTATTTCTCTACTAAGATCCAATAACACTTCAGGCCTCCAAATATCTCTGAGAGATGGGAGTTGGATTTCAGTTCCACCTGATCAGACCTCCTTCTTCATCAATGTTGGTGATTCTCTGCAGGTAGAGACTAAGACACTGTTTTAATAATATTTAAACTATGCTAGTTGATGCCAAAGAGAAATAAACAATTCCCAGAATCCCATTTCTCTATCAATTCCCTATTTCTATGGATAAGATGTAGAAATAGTTTGACATGTAGATAAACTCCGCCTTTTTAGCTTTTTTGATGTGTGCTTTCACGTTTTAGTTGACTTGGAAATTATAACTCTGGGCCATAAGCCATTCATGAAAAATAAAGAATAAACAGGAAAAAAAAAATCAAACTTTTGCTTTGTTATGTCAGAGTGATTAATATTTTATATATTCAAATGGGGTTTGCCTGCCTTGTTATCTTGATGATTATCTTAGCCCCTGAATAGTAAACTAACGTGGTTCTGTTGGGTTTGGTCGGTGCATCCACACAGGTTATGACTAATGGGCGGTTCAGGAGTGTGAGGCACAGGGTTTTGGCAAATGGGTTCAATTCCAGGCTCTCAATGATTTACTTCGGTGGACCGCCTCTTAATGAGAAAATAGCTCCATTGCCTTCTCTCGTGAAAGGAAAGGAAAGCTTATACAAAGAGTTTACATGGTTTGAGTACAAAAATTCAGCCTATAGTTCAAGATTGGCTGACAATAGGCTTGGCCACTTTGAGAGAATTGCAGCCTCATAATGCAAGATCAAGTAGTAGGGCAGCACCTGTCAATACTTGAAATGGTCTTTCTTTTGTTACTTTAAAGTTCATCTCTATTATTCAGAATGAGTCATATAGATATAGGATAGTATGTATTTATTTCCTTTCCCTTTTGCTTCATACTCATTTAAGTACCTTTTACAGTCAATGACACCTGTGCTTTTGTATTTAATAATGGAGATTCATCGTCATTGATGATCTAGAATTGCCAAAAGCATAACAGAAAAAGCATAAGAATTACAAAGAACTGTGCAGTCCACACAAAGGGCATGATTTCTTGCATGACAGTGAAAAAAAAAAAGAGAGAAAATTTTGAAAAGCAGAGAATCGAGACAGCACATGGTTTTGATCAGAATATCTTGTGGGCTCATCGTCTAGGGACCATTCTTAGGTCCTAAGAGAGTAGCATGGAAAAACCATGGGTCTTGCTCCACTAGGCCCAAAATCAAAACGCGTAGGAAGAGAGGGACTTTACATGACCGTTTAAGAATGATGACATTTTTTTTTGTTTCTAGGTACCACCAGAACACTTGGCTTCTTTGGAGATTGAGGGTTGTGGTCAATACTCATAGGACCTCAATCCCTATTCTTCTTCAAAAAATAATCTTTTATGGAGATTTTAAAACGATGCCGGCGTTATTGAACTAAGGGTCATTGGTTATATGATAATTTTTAGATAGTATAGTACTATGTTGACAGAAGATATGAATATTTAAGTGAATTAGGTGTAGCAAATAAAATATATAATTATTGTTTGAATGTTGTGGAGAATAGAATATAAGATCTGGCTCTTGACCTAAACCCAGCCACCGAACAAGGAAAGCGGAAAGCAATTATGTTAGACACGTTTGCAGTAGATATGGTTACTCTAAAGCTCAAATCTCTGCCTTATCCTCTCATCCACGTTGGCCCATTCTTCCCATCTTGAACATTCTTTGACCAATTTCAATACTCTGAGCACGTGTTAACGGTGCTATTCTTTCAGAAGATAGGGACTTCTCAGTCTCTCTCTGTCTCTGACTCTCTTTAAAACGCGTGTATAATGGATAAGACGCCATTTTTAGCTTCATTCTTGCCACAATCATGAAGAAGTTGAAGAACTGCTAATAAAATTATAAAGTTAATTTCTTTGTGTTTCAAAAAACAAGAGCAAGCATAACCCCTTTTGTTATATTAGAGTTATCATGAGCTTGGCTTCAGCTTTGATCTTTATCAAGATAATATGATTATATTTTCTCAAAATAAAGGGATAATAGGTGTTGAGAGAGTATATATTATGGCAAGATAATCAATGATGAACTAGCTAGCAATAATAATTAAGAATGATAGCTTCATGAGGAGTGTTTGAGATGATAATGATTATAATAGTAGAGAGATGTTTTAATAAGATGATTCATGAGACTATCAATTAGTTGGATCTATCAAGTGATTAATTATGGCACTAGGGAAAATGATGATATAATCACACATTATTCAATACATATTTGATAAAATATTTTAATACTTTATTAAAAAAGTATTTAGCATGAAATAAATAGGACTTTTTTTTCATCTTTGAAATTACTTTTTTTAAGCACTTGTGAATTACTTGATGTTTGGAATAATTTTTTTTTTCTTTTTTTGCAGTGTTTCCAAAAACACTTGGAATAAAATTCTTTTTAAAAAGTTTGAAATTTTGACAAAAGTATTATTGACCTTTTTGCTATATTCATAGTTTGAACTTACGAGATATGTTTTCATAGAAGAAATCCTAGGAGGTATTGAGAATTGAGAATTCACCACCTTTTACCTAAGGTAATTTCAGGTTACTCTATCAATGTAAACTTTAATTACTGTTAAAATGAGAAAAAAATCACTATATGTAATTTAATAATAAAAATGTTAAATAACTTATAAAAAAATTAAATCCAATTCTATATACAACCATATAAAAAAAAAAGTAACAAATAAACTTACAGTCCAGTAATACTAAAATTATCTCCGGAATTTAGGGTTGTAAATTCAAACTTAATCAAAACCAAATTAATATAAAAAAAAAAAGGACAGAAGAAAAATTGCGAATTGTATAGTCTTATTTTCGATTTCCCTTTTAGGATAATTTGTGGTCACTTTGCTAAAAGATTTGAGGTCCATACTCTAAAATTTTCTCACATCTATGTCAAGTTATCGACCTCATCATCCCTTTACCTTCCTCTAATCCCAAACCAAATATCTTTGTACTTCAGTTTGCACTTTTGCACACAGTTTTTTAATGGGGGCTTCTATCTTGCTCATAAGTCATGTTTTTATTTTTTTATATAATTTTTATTTTAAAAAACAATATAAAAGAATCTAAAAATAAAAAAATAAAAAGAATTTTTTTTCTTTTTTTACTTTTACTTTTTATTTAATTTTTAATATTTGTATTAGGAAATTCTTTTATTATTTGTATTGTTATTTTTTAGATTCTTTTAAATTATTTCTTAAAATAAAAATTATAAAAAAATTAAATAAAAAAAAACCCTCTCATGAATAGGGTGGAAGCCCTCTTTTTTTATACACTTCCAAAAAAAATACTAATAATACCTACAAATTAATGTTGATTATCACCACAAATTGAAAGATATAACATTTGAATTGTTTGAGCAACAACAATGGAGGGAAAAAATTTAGAAAATTACATAATAAATTTTCTTTTAGGAATTTCTTGACCAAAGAACCTCTTATCGTTTGTATTACCAGCCAGAGACGTGCATGGTTCAAAGGTACAATACTAGTAGAAACTTGACGTGCTTGCCAAAGGATTTCCCATTAACACTTCGTTCATAGAAAAAACGTAGAGAATTATCATTAAAAAGGATTTGTGGGATGATGATATTTGAGAAAAAGGACACATTAACCAGACTAACCACTAGTGTGGTAACTAGGTCCTTTTTCAAGAATTTTACAGTCCACAGGTCCTTTTCAATAATGACAATCATTTGAGCAATTAACTATCAGTCTCATCTTTCTGCATTCTTTTTCCCCATAATCGTTCATTACAATCATAGCTACACTATCATCCAATATGCTACTTCCCACTGAATTTCAAGGAAGTGTTCATTGGCAACGGTTATATATTTTCAACACAGGCAGCAACCGTCTAGCCAGTACTTGTGTCATACAACATTACTACTTAGTAGTGAAGAATGCGCTTAAAAGCAGGGCTTCCAACAAAACGTCCCTTCAGCAAGAGAAGGGAAGTACAGTATTGTAGATCATTCTTCAATAGTTTAATCACTACCTTGCACAGATCGTGCAATTGTAACTACGTGCACAACGGTTCTAATATTACCATAACAATGACTACACAAAATACCAGAAAGATGAAGAACAGTAAGCCAACTGTTCAGTAACTTTCCCACCATCATAACATACCATAATGAGAGACTACTGATTAACCCATGAGAGAGGAAGGAAATCACTTTTGGCCCTTCCTCTTCCACAAGTCACCAAACATTCTGATTCCAGAACCCTTCTTCTTTCCACTTCCAAACCCATCATCCAAGTCGTAAGCCATACCAGGAGACCCAACTAATCCATTGTACCCCCCAGCAGGCGTCTCAAACATGCCACCAAAGTGCTTATCCATGGAGCCACACCTTTCAGAAATCCTAGGGTTCATCTCCACACCCCCAGCAAGCACTGCAGCTGCAGCATCTGCTGCTTTTCTCCATTGATCTGTCTGCACTCTGAGCTTCTTCATCTCTGACTCTAATGCCTCCTTTTCTGTTTCCACGGATTTCAACTTGTCATTCAACTTATCTGCATTTGCTTTACTTGCTTCCAATTCTTCCCCCAGTTGGCTCAACCGCAAGGTCATTCCTTCTTCCTTGGTTTGAGCAGCTGATACTTTTGAAACTGCTTCATTTAATTGGTTCTTCAAACTCTCATTTTCGGTACTTAATGACTCCAGCTCCTTGTCTTTCTCTTCCAACTTGGTCTTCAACTTTATTATCTCGTCGTTCTGTGGTGTCAGATCGTCCATGGAAGGTTTCTCTGGCTCTGAGATTGCTGGTGGAGCAGAGTTGTCAAATGATTTAGTTTCTTTTTCCACTAGATCAGCAGGTTGGCTGATTTCAATTGCCAACTTCTCAACTGGAACTTCAAAAACATCAGTCTCTTGGTTGTCATCTGGTATAATATCTTGGGCTCTGGTTTCAGTTTTATTAGATTCTTGAGCACCCTTAGAAGGGCGCTTCTCTTGGAATTTCTCTGCCTCTGGAACAACTGATTTCTTAGCTTTGTTCTCTAGTTCTTCTTGAGCTTCTTTTTTTGCAGCTTCAGCTGAGGCAAGCTGATCCTTTAAAATCTTCAACTCTTCTTGTGCTTGCCCAAGTTGAGATTCCAAGTCTGCAATACGAGTCCCTAGCTTCTTCTGATTTAGTGTGTCAGATTGAGTACCTCTTGGGGAGCGTCGGTCTCCTAGCTTTGGACTTCGATCAGCAATTGGTCGATGATGCAGTGGATCCGAGTCAGAACTTGATGTCCGAAGCTGATGTGGACCTCGTGGAGACTGCCTTTGAGGCATATCCGATCCCCTATATCAAAACAAATAGTAATGAAGCTTCATCAAGTTATGTATAAAGTCAAAAACTACAAAGTAATTACTATTAGAGATAAAATAGGCCCTTCTCAACTTTGGAAACAGCTTAGGAACTGCGTGTTCCAGTTATAATAAATGCATATTCTCTTGAACTCACGGGAAATATATCTGAAGGTCACATGATTTTCTGTTTATGTCTTTGCATCTTAATCAAGCTCTCGTTGGCACAATGATCTAAAGAAAACACCATATATTTTAAAGATCATACAAGAACCAGATCTGAATGCGTTACAGTTTCTATTTGCATCTTTGCAGAATTATTGATGGCAGGCCTCCCTCTAGTTTGGAACTAGGTTAAATACCAAAATGCAAAGAGGGACAACTATAAAACGTAGATTGGTTAATAACAATGGAACTAGGGGAAAACCAAATCTGAGTATGCAGAATTGCCATAGCTTAATCAGAAAATAATACAGGTTCTGGCGCTTGAGGTTCAGATACCCTTAAGCAGGACGAAGTTATGTCATGCATTGCTTTGTTGACGAAGAAGGAAAACAGAAATAGGAAGCAAAATTAACATTGTTAGATATCACAGAATTCAAAACATAAAAAGCAACATATAGGTATCAGGACAAAATTTTGGGAACAGAAATCAAAAGTAGAGCTTCATACTGCTTAAAGGATAAGTTGATCATACCTTGATCTTGGCATTTGATATGCTTGATAGAAAATCACAGAACAGCACTTCCAAGGACTTGTTAACTAAAAGCTTCTTCCCTGCTAAAAGATAAAAGTAAGAAATATTAAGTCCACAAGGAGAAGATGAATGATCAAGTTAACTCTATTTGAGAACAATGAAGATACGGTAAAGTGTATACATAAAAAACATTGCAAGCTCTTGAACAGAACCTGCCTATTTAGATCTCATTAATGGCACAAGAGCAAAAATACACTATTTATAATAAGGGGAAGAGACGGAGTCAAAGAGGAAAAGAGAGAACATACTATGGAGATTTATTTACCAAGTCAGTAAAACCATAAACCAGTGGAACATTTTGAGGTTAAAGATTGGAATTTAGGCATTTTATAGTATCCCAGCAAGCCTCGCCTTCCCAAACCAAAATTAGGTAAAAGATAAAGGTACAAAGGAAAACACCAATGACTTTTTATATTTAAGGCATCAAACCTTCAACGTCATAAAGGAGCCAACTCACTACAAAAGTGACTATTAAACTAAAAGCCAATTGATTTAAACCCAAGTTATCAAAGATTATCTTCAACCAGAAAGATTATCTTCAAAGATGAAAAAAGACGAATAAAGAAACCCCACAATCACACTGGTCCTGTGTTCCAACAATGGCATGCCAAAAGTACACCTTTAATATCATGCCAGGCGCAGAGTATGCAGAGCCCAGAGACTACTTTATTCATTACTTTTTGCTGAGTTTAAATGCGAGTAAGAGCTGTAAATGTTGCCCTTTTTTTGACAGTGACTGGCCCATCGCTAGTAAATTGCAAATGAAACATTAGATGTACAAATTCGATGGTACACGAGTTTGAGTAACCCATCCATGCAAATTAGTGGACTCATCCCCAAATAAAAAGGAATTACTCCAAGTAGTAATTCTGTACACTTAGAGAGTGACCCCATGCATATGAGCAACCTGATACTGCTAGCAAAGAGGAAACACATTTTATCAAGCACTTGGCCCTCCATACATTCATTCAATGTGTTTGCATCACGGGAGCCACAACTCCAGTAGTGAGCATATTATTGCTTATGCTTTTTACCTTGGTTTCTGGGTAGTAGTCTGAAGCAGTTTGTTCAAGTGCCTATTGACAAAGGAGTTAGCATCCATGCACTTAATAATAGCAGCAAGAATGTTTGTTCCAGATGCAAACACCGGAGTCCGGAGGAAGTATGAATAATTATAACTCAAACAACCTTAACCTTAGGGAAACCACTAGCTGGAGAAGTTATTTAGTCCATGTAACTTGTTGATAAAAGAGCTGGTGGGAAGGGCAAGTGGAATGGAGTAGGTAAAACAATTATTGCAAGGTTTAAATATCAAGATCCTGTGTAAATTTGAAACCTTGTGGGGACTCACCATCACAAACCAAGAAAAATAATTCTGTTTTCCTTGAAATTGAAATGACAATTCACAGAGCTGGAAAAGATATAATCAGATGGTAGTATATCCCTTCCCTCTTAAAATTGTCCCACCCTTTTCGGAAACCCATCCCCAACAAGACCTCACAGAATAAAAAGGGAGAGGTACCATTAGCCCATAGTGGCTGGAGTAGAATACATATGAAGAGAGGTTCAAATATCTCTGTCACTTTACTGTACTGATATCTATATTTACCAGGTCATCTAAAAACAAAGAAATTAAGATAAATTTAGAACCTTTGATCATTTATTACACATCCTCCCAGTGGATCAAGAACTTTCCAACAAAATTAAGATTGATTAAAGGTCTTCAATGTCCTTAAAATGTTCCACTTTGCACTTGCTTAATGGGAATAAATGAAAGCAACCCCAAAAATTCAAAATATGACCTCATTTACAATCCTCTTTTTCATCATAAATATTTGTTCATTCGACATTACTTCTATTTTTTTGCTGTGGGCAAGAGAATTGTGATTCCTCAACATTTTCTCTTTTCAATTTTTTTTATTTATTAACACCATCTTACATATGTGTTAGCATAAAAGTAGATATAATTTCCTGTGTAATTATTTTTAATAGAAAATTTAGTATTTGATTATATTGGGATAGAAATAATTAAATATAAACAATTACAAGCTGAAGTAGCGGAAGATAAAGTTAACCGCACGAGAATGCAGATCCTTGAAGTATTAAAAAGTGTTATCACTTATCAATACAATAACTTACCACGCGCTGGCATGCGCGTGATCAAAAAATTAGAAAAAAGAGAATAAAAATGAAATATATTATATAAGTACTCTATAGTAATTTAGTAAACATATCAACTTGCGATTTAATCAAAGTTTCAAAAGAATTTAATGGTATAAAATTCATCGAAAATAACCATAGAACTGTAGAAAATATATAATATATTTATTAAAAATAAAATTTATTGAAGAAAAAATGCATTACCAATCCGGCAATACCCAGTAAAATAATTTCGCACGATCAGTGGACCAAATAGAGATTTCCAAAAAAATAAATAAATAAATAAACCAGAGAGAGAGAGAGAGAGAGAAAGAAAGAGTCAAAAGAGAAATAATATAAGGCATTCGAAGGACGAGGGTCAATAGTGCAGACTGCAGAATGCAGAGGAACAATTTCAGGGTATCGGATCTTGACATGATGACGATTCGCCGATTCTGTGTTCCATTTGTGCGTTTGGTTGGCAAGAAAAAGTGAGGGAAAACGATAGAAAGTATAGAGTGATGGAACTTTTTACAACTCTAAAGGGCATAAAAAAAATATGAGTGCCCTTCCTTCCTCAAGAGAAAGAATGTTAACAATACAAGGGGCCAAGGAGAATGATTACAAAGAAAAGATACATGCTTAAGATTTGAAAAGCTAACATAATACTATGAAATATCAGCGCAGAGTACTGTGAAACTCTCACCTTGATAGCAATGGTGTTATAGTCAGCTAACAGTGTTGAAGGATCTGAGAGCACCCCTTAAAGTAAAAGTGTACCACTGCAAATGAGGAAGAGAGAAAACCCTAGAGGAGGAGGTGGGAACGGAGGGGATGG
>JASKGM010084687.1:0-14176 GCA_034509205.1 Ceratonia siliqua | reverse complement strand
AGAAAAGAAAAGAGAGAGTTTGGATGGATGAGATGAAGGAATGAAGGAGATGAGAAAAAGAATAGGTGAGTGTGTAGGAAAAAGAGAAAATGGGTGAAGAATGGGGGGAAAGTGAGAGAGAAAAGTGAGAGGGAAAATATGTGAGGGAGGCTAGGTTAAAGTGAGAGGAAAAAAGTGAGTGGGAAAAAGTGTGTGAGAAAAGTGAGAGGGAGGATAGGTTAAAGTGAGAGGGAAAAAGTGAGGGAGGCTAGGTTAAAATGAAGAAGTGAGTTATGAGTTGGGTTTATGGGTATGGGTTAGATGGGTAGGTTGAGAAGGAAATGAGCTAAAAGATTGGGTTAAAGATTTGGGTTAGTTTAGGTAATGTTGGACTTAAAAGAAAATGAGTTAAGGGGAAGGGAAATGGGCTTACAATAACCAAAAAAAAGATATTGGGTTGCAAAGTATTTTTGTTTTGTTTCTTTTTCTTCTTTTATTTTTTGTATTTTTGTTATTTTTCTAAATTTTAAAAATTACCTGAACAAAATCAAGTGTTTACAATAAGGATAAAGAAATTCTCCCCTTATGTAATGTATTCCAAGCCATCTTGTTAGGTTGTCAAAGAACCGTGTTTACATTTTAGAAGTCCTTTTATGTGGTTCTTCTCATGGGGCCTATTCCTTAAGTTATTCAAGAATAACAATGCAAGATGTTATGTATATACTCATCTACACAATATATTTTCTCTCACATAATAGAATAGGTAAGAGAATATACTCATGTACAGCATTAAACCTTCAAGATCAAATGAGATTTGGATAAAGAATTAATGTATCTTAAAGCGATTTTAGCCATATATCACAAAAGTATCATTAAGCAAAAGTATGATATCATAATGAGCTCAAATTAACAAGAACATGGGACATAGAGAGCAATAATCAATGATAATTTCACTAAGCTCTCCTTTAGCTTCCAGAAATTCTCCTTTTATCTTTCTTCACTTTTGGGCACCAATGAACTTAAGAGGTTCTAAGCAAGGTATTAAATTTTGTTTTGATGTACCATTTCGGCGACCTAGAAACGGAAACGTTTCGAAACATTTCAAAAATTTCGTGGAAAAGGAATGTTTTTTAACAAACGTTTTGAATAAGTTTAAATAATAATTTTTTTTAATTTTAAATGATTCTAACATGATAATAATGATATAGATATATATAATTTTTTCAAAGGTGTTTGGATAATAAATATTTACCTATAATTCATGTGTTATTTCTTTTGCATATAGTTTATGATTTAAATTTTATACTCTAAAGAATAATATAAATTGAAATTAATTTATTTTTTCAACCTATAACGTACATATTGGTTATCTTAAATTAATTTAAAAAGAAACTACAAGCAGTATTACTATTATCTTAATCCTTAGGGCTTGCTATGTAATATATTTCTATTTTGTTAAAAATTAATGATATTAATTGGAATGGAAATTAAAAACTCTCATAAAGTCAACCAAGGTGGAATTAATTGATCATAAGGGTATGACATTTTTAAAAGGCTAGTATTCAAAATTAAAGTAAAAGAAGAAAACTTTTTTTCTTTATTATGTAAGAAAGCATTACAACAATATGAATTGATAAACTCAAAAGTTTTCTATTCTTTTATATACTTGTTATACGAATGTTTTATTCTTATTTATAATTATATAAATTAGTAATATTAAATATTGATATGTGATAAAGATGGTAAATATCAAAGACTTATCACTCAATTGAAATATTCATAATTTTAAACCTCTCAATTTAGCAATAAATAAATTTAATTAAAATATAACAGGATCTCTGAATTTTTTTTTTAAAAAAAGATGTGTATTAAATTAAGGGCAAGATTAAATGATTAATCATTAAACATATTTTACATTATCTACATTAAATTATTAAACTTAAAAATGATATAGTCAAAATTAAAAATAATAAAATATAAAAAAACACCACAATCGAATATAAGAAGCATTTCACTTCACATACTTCCAATTCTAGTTCCAGTTCCAAAATCCAAACTTTCGATCTCCAGATTCCAGAACCAAAGCTACCAAACCAGAAGGTGCTCCTCAACGGACGACGACGACAAGCCAACAACGCGATCTCTTAGCTCTTGGCCTCCACGATGGCGATCTACTCGCTTTTGGCCTCCACGCTCGATAAATCCTTACTCTCGGCCTCCACTCTCGGTGATCTAGCTCTCAACCTACACTCTCGGTAGTCTCTCACTCTCTGCTCGATCCTCTGTTACTTGGAGGTGCTAGTTTGCGACTGTGATGGCGATGAGGTGCTCGTGCTCTAACTCAGAGGTTGCAGATCAAGCAGATTTTTTCACCATTTTTTAGAGCTTTAGAAGGAAAGTTTTTTAATTTTAGTTGATGTTACTGTGAGAAGAATTTTTTAATAGAAATTGTGTATTTGATTTTGGCGTTTTGTGTTAATTATTTGGGGGGATTTCTGTTACTTTGTACGAAAGGTAAAAATTTAAGGAAAGGATTGCATGCAAGGATCTATTCTGTTTAGCTTTGGTACTCTTTATTTTGTTTCAATTTCAAAATTCAAATCAGATTCAGATTTCAGTCTTTATTTACTTTCATAATTTAGAACAATCTTCTCAATCTCATCTTAGTTTCATTTCGTTTCTTTTCTTTTCGTTCAAAAATCACTGAAACATATAAACTATATCTGAAACGATGGATTTTCGTAAATCTAAGGTTGTGCCATTTCGGTCGCACATGAAACCAAAATTTTTCATGCTTTTCAATCGAAACGGCACAAGATTTTGCACCTTGGTTCTAAGCATGAAGTATTTGAAGCATTTTTTTTGAAGAAAGTTTCAACCATAGAAATAACAAGAAACCTAAGAGTATCATATCATAATGTACAGCAGTCATTGTAGCTAGATAATCATGAAAGCATTAAAAAATAAGATGGGTGAGAATTATTTGTACTCCCAGGTAAAACATCCCTCAATTTCCTCTTTTCATGATCATTATCAAATTTTGACATTTCTTACATGACTTCCAACAAAGCTTTATAGGCATGTGCTCCAATCAAAAAATATTTCAAATAGGACAGTACATATATAAAGCAACAATGATGTATATATAGCAGCAAGATCTCAAATTCTATATACCATAATTTCATGGAACCCCCCCTAAAACGTTGCTTAAGGTTTCTATTCATCTAAGGTGCTTTTGCTTAAAGTGTTTCTTTCTTACTCACCATAAAGGATAAGTTATCAACATAAATAGCTCAATACATCCATTGAGGAGGGGAATCCAATGAGATAGATATTGCATATCACAGTGAAACATTTTTAATAACTTTGTCAATGAAGTTGTGACATAGTGAGATTTGCAAACCAATTCCAAATAATACACAAACTCATATAATAGCATAGTAACACCTTTTGAACATGTTTGTGCTGTAAATTTTGGAGAAAACATTTTGTAAGACATGTTGCCAAGAATAATTGAATGATAGGCAAGAAACATCAAAATAAATATGATTTATTAATAACCCATTTTGAAACTTGTCCTAGCATTTTAGAACAGCACGTTAATACATTTTAAACATGTTTGAGCCAAAAAAATTTAGAATAATGAACTTTAATATATATTTATGAAAATTCAAATAATAAGCCAGAATAACATGCTTTAGTGTGAGACATAAGGCTGTAAAATTCAAAACTTTTTAGAATAATGAACTTTAATATATATTTTATACCATTAAAGAGATCAGATTTTTCTCACAGAGAGCAGATAGTGATAGAATAGTCATTCAAAGTAGCTTTCTATAACATCAAGAGGATTTTTCTACTTTGGTATTGTCAAAAAGTATTGTGAAACAATAAATCATGAGAGTGCAAGCAAAAGAAATTTCAAATATGATTTTCTCTTGAGTTTAGTATTGTGTTCCACAATCTCAAATAAGATGATTAATTAGTTTTCACAAGAATCTAATGCTCTTCATATGAAACATCATCAAAACTCACACATTTGTATCTTTGCAAAACAAATGTGCATGTATCAAGGTTCACAGATAATTATAATCATGAACTAATTCCAAGAATGTTCAATCATCAGCAAGTTCATAACAGTCTTTTTTCTAAAACATATAGTACAACCATTACTCATAGCATGAATTGTGTGAATTATTTTACTTCCATAGTCAAAATCACTTTGCTTCCAACTAGTTTGATCCAAAAAGACAGCTCAAAAGCAATGTACTTTTCCATGAGGATCAATTGAAATATTTCATATGAACCTTTACAACTTCTCCTTAATTTGTACTTTCCTTTGAATGTTATAAGAGTTTCTATGTCTGTTTCTTAATCCCCTTTTAAATTAGCTTCTATATTGTGTTTTCTCTCTTTATTAATATAGCAAGGTTTAGCACAAGAGATATATGAGAGGAAAACATGTTGAGGTCAATAAATTCACATATAAATAATATCATAACCAACAAATGTGGTTCATTTGACTTATAAGAAATGACAGAACATTAAATCTTTAAAAGTCAAGTTATAAGCATGCCATGTGTCCTAGAAATTCAATAATGGAGCCCAAGAAATATATGATAAAATACTACGTAGACAACTAAGGAACAGAAACGATGCAAAAAGTATTTCGAAACATTATCTCCAAAGCATTTAGAATCTCAGCCATTTAGTACTATGATAAAAGTTTTTGGGTCCAATTCTTTAACTTTGGCAAAGTAACCCATTTTTCTTGTTAAAAGTTGAGTTGTTTTAGTCCTAGCAAATATTCTTAAAAATTATCCTTATATTAACATTTCTTATGTCAATAGCATTTATATCATGAACTTTTTCATAAATTTAAAGAATGGACAAAACAAGATCAGAGCATTTCATTTCAATATAAGTGCAAAAAAAATGATCAACCTCTAAATCAATAATTCAATTCAATATTTCCATATCAAGAGTAATAATCTTTCTTAGAACATAGCTATGCAATACTGTAAAGTTTTTCAACCTCATTATCTTAAAAAAAATATTTTCTTCACAAAATGAATTCTTAATATTTCAATCCCAACATCATGAACATAGAAAGGCCTAGTGAGTCTACAATACATTTTATTCCACATCTTCTTTTGAAGCACTTAACACAGCCACAAGATGACATATATAGAAAGAAGACATATATAGAGAGAAGAGTTTATGGCAATCAACAATAATATTTTTTTCACTCAAAAGATTATAAAAAAAAAATTGTATAGTAGAGTGGTATATTTTGTTTTTCTCAGTTTTAGGAATAAATCAACTAAGGATCCTATTTGTTCACTGAAAATTTTTAGTTAACTACAATGCTTTTTAAAACACATAAGAATTCCATGAAATTTTCAAGTCTGGACAATTATCCTGACCGTATATATTCATGCGATTTTTCTTGAGAAATTAACCTTATAGGCAAGTCATTCAAATGCAATAACATCTCATTCACATATGCTCATATTTAGTACAACATACAATTTAGAATTCATACCATTACTCACACGATTTCCTTTTAAGGTTGCAACTCTGCTCATCAAGAAGAGGCTTTATAGTGATGTCTACAAGATAGTATTGTCAGCTTCAAATAATCATAGACAATCATTCATTATGATGATAAACTTGACAATATTCCTAACTTCTTATCTTGATTACTAACCGTAGATAGCAGGAGGTGCCTTGCTACCTTAATATTTCCTTAGCTTATCGTTAAATAGAAGAATGCTCTTTATTTACTCCTTCTTCAATGAACAACCTAGAACAAGCTCTCTAGATTCAACTCAATGAAAGCATTAAGATAAGAAAGATAGGTTAGTCTAAGCATTACTCTCATAAGCTCAGAGCATTCGACTTATGCTATATTCCCTTTCATAGTTATCATGATATAGACATCCCCATAACCATAAATTGCTATCATGAATATGAAACAAGAATGACTATGTATTCAAGTCCCCTATTCTAGCATTAGATGATTACTTAGCTCATTTAGTAGGCCTCCTAAAAAAAACCAAGCAATAATCATAAACAAATATTATAGAAGAACATAAACAATTATTCAAAAAGAGTTGGCGTACATGATCAATGGATATAATCACAAAGTTGAGTCAAAGGCATTGAGTTCACCCTCAACCTAGGGATTTAGTCAACCATCATCCAAAAATCATCACAAATATTAATCCAAATCCATTATGAACAATAGAAGATACAAGAAAGAAGGGAAAAGAGAAAGATAAAACTCTTTGAAGATGTCCACATGGATCAATCTTCACCGAATCTACCCCTTGAAGCTCTCCTCTACTTTTCGTCTCTTCTATGGTTTCTCTTTGATTTCCCTCAAGCCAACCTCTCTTTTTTGAAGTGAGAAATGTCTTTTTAAGTGATTCTATTCATGTGAGCATTGCAGCTTTGGCTTTTAGGCCCTACAGTGCTTAGCCCTAAATTTCAATTTGGGAGTTCTAGCGTTAGGTGCTACAGTGCCCACTCAGAATAGAGACGTGAGTTGTAGCGCTTTCCCTCAAGGCCATGACTTTACTGGAGCATTTTGTGGGAATTCATCTTCTGGGTGCCACAGCGCTATCTTTGGGCGTTAGGGCTCTAGACTATTGAGTCTGAGAGCATTTTTTTTCTTTGATTTTGGGTGCTGCGGCACCCAAGAATAGGCGTTGGGGTGCTGAGACTTCTGACTTAAACTGAAAATAAGCGTTTTGAGCTCTTTTTCACTTAGATTTACTTCTAAGTTGTTATAAATCTTGCCTAACTAGGATCACTTGATCTCATAATTAGTTTTCCACTTCAAGACACCTACAAAACATAAAATAAGAAACTCAAGAACAAACCAATCAAATGCAAGAGAATTCAACATAAAAACATGGCACAATATGCACATATCAATTACATAAATAAATTCAACAATTATAATGTAAAGCAACAAAGGGACACAGTAATTATATGGAAGAAAGATACTATCACGATCAAAATCCAATCATCATTGAAATTTTACATTCTTGACACCCTATTTTTTAATTAAATCATATATTATGGTTCTTCTATTCCTCACCCATGAGTTCAACATGTTCACTGTCTAAAGGCTTTGCATAGTTGGTAATAATTTACATATGTTTTTATACCCAGTCCTATCTAAAAATAGCCAAAGAAAAAATAGAATAGTTATTCATAGGAGTACAAAATCAATGTACCACCAAAAATCATTGCATTTCACTTCAACTAGCATAACTATAAACTTTTGAAATTTGAGTTTTATAACAAATTTATAATCATAACTGGGACATACCCAAGCTAAGAAATTCACAACCAGATTACCTAAACAGGGTAAACGTGAAGCCATAATTAAGATAAGTTCCAAAAGAATATGTCCATACAATAAGAAGAAGAAGAAGGACTTATTTACCAACAAGAATCAATGTAGAACAGAACATACCAGTTTTGAATATAATGAGTAATCTACAATATTTTGAAGTTTGAACCAGTAGGAGGAACAAAAAAATTACTTCAAACTGTACTTATAGGTTCTGGATAACAAAAATGAAAACTTAGTAAATCAAATTCAATTATCACTAGAAATTCCATATCAACAAAATGATTCTCTTACAAATTTATATCATAAATTTTTCTAAAATGTATTTTTAAAATTTAAGCTCAAAATCTCTTAAATGTAGGTAAATGTAATTTTCAATCAAAAAAATTTTTTTAATTTCTCAAAGACATTTCATAATGTCATATTGAACAATTTAAGTGCGCATGTGCCAAAATTTCTAGAACTCAATCTTAAGACCTGTTTCTAAGATAACTTAAGAAATTAGTAAAAACATGTCTAGATACAAATACTCAAAACACCACTTGCAGATTTAAAATATGTTCCAAATGCATAAGTGAGTTATGTCAACACACTTTCATACCAAATTCTTGTCCATTAAAACCTTGAGCTAATTTTACCATTGTCAACTATCTTGTTGTGTTAAAACACTTCACCATTTCCAACAAGGTTGTTGCATGAAGTCACTTGGCTCTGATGATGTTGTACCTTGTTCTTGGTATTTGAAGGATCCATTTTTCTTACTCATTGCTTCCTCTTATCATCTTTGAACATTTGAATTCTAACACTTAGCATTGGATGAGCTCTCAATGATGGTTTTTCTTTTGTTGGGCCAACTTGTCTGTTGCTTTTACAATTTTCTTGCATAGTTGAAGTGCTAGAAGGAATTTTTGGTACCCTTCTCATCTGGGGTCCTTTGATGTTAGTACTAGAACTTTTAAAGCCAAAGGTTGTGAATGAAAAGAGTGAAGGAGGGTTTCTTCAAAACTGGGAAAAGAAATCAGTCTAACTACATTACCACTTACTTTGTTCTATGGTAAACAAATTGTTATATTAGCAATTCATAGTGGTTCTTCTTGGTTTAGAAACAGGGGATTA
The DNA here is from genome assembly GCA_034509205.1 of Ceratonia siliqua. Lineage (NCBI taxonomy): Eukaryota > Viridiplantae > Streptophyta > Magnoliopsida > Fabales > Fabaceae > Ceratonia > Ceratonia siliqua. Next base: position 5,715 of record JASKGM010084687.1, on the reverse strand, counting down.
CCTAGGAAGTATGATGAAGGAGTTGTATGGAAAACTAGAGTTCAAACAAAAACCTAAAAAAGGAACAGAGCTTAGGAACACCCACTCAGAAACGTTGGGCTACCTGTAATGAGGAAGGAGAAGTAAGGAAAATAAAATTTGAAGAAGACAACCATTACGAAAGTAACTAGAACAAAATAGGGAGCTATAACTTTGAAATATGAGGATTTGTGTCTCGGCTGATAAGGCAATAAGTATAAATTTTTTTAAGTATCCCAAGGGAGTACCAGACGAGCTCCTCCACAAGGAGCCATGTGTATGTTTGGAAGCCTCTAAACTTTTCCCCAAGGAAGAGTGCAAAATTATTAGGAGGAAGTGTAATTTAATTCCCAAAGAAGACATATATATGATTAAGTTAATCTATATTGTTGTTTACACTTGAATTTGTCCAAAAATTATTGTTTCATTTTCATTCCTCCTCATCACCCTCGATATGTGGAATTAAACAATTTTTTCTATTTAATAATTTTATCAAAAAATAATTTGTTATAAATCGCAAAATTTTAAATAGAGGAAATTCTTGTGATAAGATATAAATCAAGAGTTTTCTTTAGTGACATTCCATTTGAAATCCCAAAACTTTGAGTTATTTTTCCTCCTTGTCAGAATTTTATTACTTAGCTATTCTTGGATTGTTAGAGGCTGAAAGATTCTTTTTCAAATTATTGTGAGTCTTTGTGATGTTAAAATTAGTAGGAAGTTACAACAAAAAATTTCTAAGGCATCAATCTTACAAGGGACTTTCAATGGACTTTGGCAAGCTTGAGGGATTGTGGCCGTGAGATCCTTTGTGGTGAGTGGATAATAAATATTGTGGCATGCTCTTAAATCTTAACTCTTCTATATAAGCAAAAATTTTATATTGTTTATATATTATTGTTCTTGACACAATGAACTAGTTTTCCTTCATATGATTATTTACAAGATTGTTTTCTCATTTGACAATAAATTTTATTTTCCATAATTTATGTAGCTTCTACCATATTTATGAGCATTTTAAATTATTACTATTTCAGCAAATATGGGGAAACAAAACCTTTGGAAATAAATTTGGAAACTCTTTATTCTTCTTTAATAGAGTTTTGCTTATTTGAACTTGTAAAGATGAAATATTGAATCGATTGGGAAAAATATTACTAGAAATTGAGAATTTCAAAGCCATTGTGCTTATGGATATTTTTTGATGCTATTATGAAATTTGAATTGGTTTCGTTGCAAATGGTTTTGGAGAAATCCATGTTAGGACCTCGTAGCTATTAGCGGAGGTAACAGCTTAGATGCATCTAGATATATATTGGTATTATATTCAATGTGGAAATGGTTGCCCATTAGGTGTAGTCGCCTAAATGAGGTAAGGAGCTGCCAACAAGGTGTAGCCACCTATGTCAGGTAAAGATATGCAAATGAGGTATAGCTGCCCTCATAGAGATGATATGGTAACAGAGAGGAAAGAGATACCAATTAAGTGGAGCCACCCCTAGAGATATGTCCAATCATAGCAGGAAAGGGATACCAACGAGGTGGAGCCATCTATGATATTGGCACTTTCATGTTTGTCCCCACAAAATTGAATTTACTAATTTCATTTCATTATTTTATTGCTTTCAAAATTTTAATGGCTTAGTATGCATGAAATTTCTTTATGGTGGAATAACTTCCCCTTGGCGTTATGATTATTAATTTTATCTATTTCTCGATCTTGACCCTTAAATTAACTACATTGGTAGTTATCCCTCATATGTTATCTTGTTTACCCTCTAGATCACTTTATTTGTTATGCCCTCACTGAGTTTGTGTGACTCAGCCTTTTTCTTTGTTATAACATTTCAGATAATCGGCCTACTAATGAGTAGATTCTTAGGAACTCTATTCTCTCCCAGATATTTTGGTAGGCTTCTTCGTTAGTGTTGTGTAATGTATTGGAATCCACATTCTGTAGCTAAAACGAGTGTCTGAGTTTTTTTATTTATTTTGTTATGTAATGTAGAGTCGTGTTTTAAATTTGACATTGTGTACTAGATGATTTGATTGACACTAGATATTTTTGTTGGGTTAATTTGAGTTGTTGTATTTTTAGGGATGTCACTTTTATAAGGGAGACTCTACCGATTTTTGTGGTTGAAAACTTTAGGTTTCAAAAAAGTATGAACTTTGGGATTTCATTACACTCCCAATTTTGTTTCTAAACTCTTTTTGCATCGTGATATATCCTATGGAAGGCATAATTGCATATATGTTGTATGGCATTCATTGTTTCATGTCCACAAGGTTATAGGCTTGCTAAATTAAGTTTAGTCTATACACTGGTCAAGGCCCCGAGTTGGGTTGTGACAAAGTGGTATCAGAGCTATGGTTTTTAGGTCCTAATAGTTGCAGAATAGGGTATTAGTAGAGTCTTGTCTATGACTTATGTAGCTGGCCACATTTCACGGGTAGGTGGCTATTAACACCCATTCCTTATTGTGAAGTCACATGTATTGATTACATTGTCTATTTATTTTGGCCATTTATTCTCCTTTCATATTTGATCCTTCCTCTTACTCTAGGTGAAGATGCCATCAAGGACTAGAGCTTTAGTTGATAGGGTAGTTTTAGATGAGATTTCAACTTAATCTCTTGAACTCGTCCTTGAAGGCCTTGGATGGTCGTGGTAGAACCACTAGAGCGGAAGAGCAGGTAGTGCCAGAGGGTGGGCATGGAGAGTCAACTCTAAATTCTTTAGCAGTAGTTTTGTGCTGTATATTTGATAGATCAGTGAAGTTAGCTACCTTTCATCTTCAAGACATAGCCCAAACTTGTTATGAGACTCGGATGTAGAAGAGGCCTGATAGGGCACCTCTCTTAAAGTGAAGGAAACTTACATAGCTATTTTTGAGTCGATATCTCCCATATAGTGATAGAAACACTATCAAGAGTTTGAGTCTTTGAGGTAAAACCGAGGGTATGTCAGTTTTAGAGTATGATGTTCAATTTACCCAATTGTCTTGGTATGATCCATATTTAGTTGCCATAGAGGAGATGTGGAAAAATTGTTTTATCAAACACCTTTAAGAAAATCTTTTCATATTGGTTGTTAGGACTAGATATGAGTCCTATGAGGATTTAGTGGAGAGTGCTCATATTATTGAGGCCCGTATCAGGATAAGAGAACACATTAGCAAGGTAGAGGATCTACAAGTAGGTATCACAATTAGGCTGGGAAAGGTTAAGATCCGGTTTTTGCACTGAATCATCAAGATGCCTCAGCATCCAATGCTGTGATCAAAAGTATACTTCCAACATGTTTAGTGAATGCTTGTGTTTTGTTTGATCCTGGAGCCACCCATTCGTTTGTATCACCTTTCTTTGCTTTTCAAATTAGTAGAGGTCCCTCACTTATGATTGAGCCATTAGTAGTGGCTACTCCAGCAGGAAACTTATTGTAAGTCAACACTGTGTACAATTCTTGTGATGTCTTAATAGAAGGCAAGAAGTTGTTAGTGTACTTAATAGTTATAGATATAATGGCTTTTGATGTAATTTTGTGGATGGATTGGTCAGCTTCTTGGCATGCTACCTTAGATTACCACAATAAAGTACTGAAGTTTAATTTACCTGGAGAGTCTGCTGTTCTGTTTCAAGGGGATTATAATCGGGCACCCTACAATATGATTTATGCCTTAAGGGATATGAGGTTGTTAAGGAGAAGTTGTCAAGGATATTTAGTTATTCCTCGAGGAACCGCTAGTTTTCCATTAGACTAAGAAATAATTTTTTATTGACTTACTACCTGAAACATAGCCGATATCCATACCACCATATTAGATAACTCCCGCTGAGCTTAAGGAATTGAGGAACTAGTTGCAGGATTTGGTTGACAAGGGTTTTATTCGCCTTACTTCTTCACCTTAGGGTGCACCTGTGTTATTTGTGAAGAAGAATGATGGTTCTATGAGGTTATGCATTGATTATAGGCATTTGAACAAGGTGACAGTGAAGAATAGGTATCCCTTACCTCGCATAAATGACTTGTTTGATCAGCTTCAAGGTGCTTAGTGTTTCTCCAAGATTGACTTGTGGTATAGGTATCACTAATTGAAGATTAGAGAGGGAGACATCCTAAAGTTATATTCCGAACCTGCTATGGGCACTATGATTTCTTAGTTTTGTCATTTAGTTTCACTAATGCCCCAACTACTTTCATGGACCTCATGATTTTGGTCTTCAAGCCATTCCAGATCACTTTGTGATAGTCTTCATTAATGATATCTTAGTGTATTCTAAGAGTGATGAAGAGCATAAACAACATTTGATCATGGTTTTACAAACTTTGAGAGAGCGTAAGTGATATGCCAAGTTTTCCAAGCATGAGTTCTAGTTGGATAAGGTGGCTTTCCTGGGGCATGTAGTGTCTAAAGATAGAATAAGTGTAGATCCAAAGAAAGTAGAGGTAGTTCAGAATTGGCCCAAGCCAACATCAGTGACAAAGATTCGTAGCTTCCTTGATTGGCAGGATTTATCAGCGGTTCATTAAGAATTTTTCTAAGCTTGTTGTTCCATTGACTAAGTTAACCCAAATGGGAGTCAAATTTCAGCAGAATGACAAGTGTAAGGAGAATTTTTAGAAATTAAAAGATTGTTTGACTTCAGCACCAGTTTTACCTCTTCCTTCCAATAGTGATGGTTATGCAATTTATTATGATGCATCTAGGTAGGTCTTAGATGTGTGCTAATGCAAAATGAGAGGGTGATTGCTTATGTATCTCGTCAGCTTAAGAGGCATGAGCAAAACTACCCCACTCACAATTTGGAAATGGCTGTAGTTATCTTGGCCCTTAAGATTTAGATGCACAACCTGTATGGTGAGACTTGTGAAATTTATACCGACCACAAGAGTCTCAAATATATTTTCTTGTAATAGGACTTGACTTGAGACAAGAAGATAGATGGAACTTTTGAAAGATAATTACTGCATAATTTTTTATCATCCTAAGAAGGTGAATGTTATGGCTGATGCCTTAATTAGGAAGTCCATGGGTAGCTTAGCAAATGTAGTGGTGTGAACACCTAATTTTGTCCAGGGATCTATTGAATTAATAAAGTTCTCCCAAAATAAAAATAATAAAAGTCAAAAAATATATATATAATAATATAATAATAAAAAGAAATAAAATAGGTACAAAAAGAAAAAAAAGAGACAAATAATATATGAAAATAATTAAAAAAATATATAATAGTAAAAAAAATATATAATAAAAAAAAAGAAGGAAGAAGGGCCTAAATTCATTTTTGGCAGCCCAAAATCGGATTCAACAAAAACCAAAAAAAGTAGAGGAGCCCATAAGCCCAAACCAGAGCCCACCAGCACCTAACACAGACCCGACCCGGACCTGACCCAACCTAATCCCTAATTCTAGCCCGCATCCCTCTCCAGTGACCTAATTCCCCCCAAACTGCGCCTCTTCCTCCCTAATATCCACCCCGCCTCTTCCTCCATCATCCCCCCAAATTAATCCCAAATCCTTGGAACCCTCATTCCCTGGCCCTTTCAATCACCGGCGAGTATCTCTCATTCGCCATCAAACGGGAAATCAAACCGTTGAGTTACTGGCATTACGTCGAGTCACGCCGTGATTCCAGTACTCAGACGCTGATCCACGACTATAAAAGGCACCGAGGAGTGACCCATAAGGACGA
>JASKGM010084676.1:0-14178 GCA_034509205.1 Ceratonia siliqua | reverse complement strand
GGTTCATTTGGAGTGATCAGTGCAAGGGAGCTGAGGTTAACTCCCCAGGTGAATATCCCAAAAGACTTCAAGGTTCTGGAGTTCGTAAAGTACGACGAGACCACGAATCCCCAATTTCGTCTAAGATCTTACTGCACAGAAATGGCAGTGGCAAGAGACGATGAGAAGCTATTGCTGAACTTCTTTCATAAAAGTCTCGCCGGGGCAGTATTCTAGTGGTACATGCTGTTAGACCACTCCAGAATCAATCGATGGGAAGATTTAGCTGATGCCTTCTTGAGGCATTACCACTTTAACTTTGACACTACTCCCACCAGAGAACAACTGCAAGTTATGCAGAAGAGGTGTAAGGAAACCTTCAAAGAGTATGCCCAAAGATGGCGAGCATTGGCAGCTGAAGTCCAACCACCAATGATGAATACTGAGACTTGTTCCTACTTTTTAGGAACGTTGGAAGCCCCCTATATTGGCCTCATGGCGGGTAGTGCCTTCAGAGATTATTCTGACCTCATTAAAGCCGGAGAAAGAATAAAAGTGCTGATTAGGGCTAGAAAGATACCGGTCGAGAATGATGAGCTTGCAAAGCAGGGGAAAAAGAAAGGTTTCTTTCAGGAAAAAGAGTCAGAAGTGGGTTATATTCAGGCGACGATACAAAGGATAAATTCTCCACGAAATCGGTCAACCAGAAATATCGAACCATTTCCTGACTTTCAAATGTCAAACCTTGAGCTTTATAATTAGTTATTTGATGTTTGCGTCATAGGTCCAATACCAGTTGAGCCGTTTCAGCCACCTTACCCAGCTTGGTACGACTCTAATGCCCAATGTGCATATCACTCCGGTATTACTGGCCACATAATAGAGAATTGCAAGGCGTTCAGGAAGCAAGTTATGGACTTGCTTGAGCATAGTGCCATTACACTGGACCAGAATGGCCTAAGCATCAACGCCAACCCTTTGCTTTGATGAAAACAAATCAGTAATAAGTTCAAACTCAGGTTAGGATGAAAACAGTAACAAAAAAAAAGAAAGTAACATCAAGATCCAGAATGGCAACTAGAATCAGATTACTACCACTAAGATATCCTTCCCAGGCAGGAACCGTAAGCCATAATCAAATTCAAAGCACACCTACTTAACAAATCAAAACCAAAACCAAAACCCCAAAAGTCCCTGTAGTAACAGACCTGAAATTAAAACCTTCAACGTACAGGAATTCTTCTTCTAAAGGCCCTCGGTTTTCCTTTTCTGTTTTAGCTCTCGGAAATTCGTCCTCTCCAAATGCTCTCCGACCCCCCTCTCGGTTTCACGCTTCTTTTCCTCTTTCAATTCCTAATTCCTCCTTTCTATCCCGTGGCTTCAGAGAAAAAAAATCCCCCTTTTAATGCTCTCGGCTTAGTCCATTTATAGCCCACAAATTTCTCCTCTTGTACCGTGCTTCTCAGTGGCGTGAGGATATGGGATTTTCAGAGAGTGGGTAAGGCACTTGAGTGAGATTTCTGCAAGGTGTGGAAGCAGACCCCCCCTGGATAGAAGATGGGTGAGTGACAGGTTATACAGGGGTTGCGTGGGAGTTGAAAATGGGTTGGCAAAATAGATTATGAGTAGAAGAGACGGTGAGTGAAGGAGAGGTGACGGGACGAAGCGTGATGCAGAGGATGATGAGCAGAAGGGATGGTGAGTGGAGGAAAGGTGATGAGACGAAGCGTGATGCAGAGGGAGTGGTTGCTGAGAGGTTAGGGATTGCGCGTGCATATATGGTTAGATGGAGAAGGTACCGGGTTAGTGAGTAATTGGGTTCAGGACTGAAGGCTTGGACCGGAGCAAATGGGCTTGGATTGCAAATTGGGCCAAATGAAGTTAGGCTCCGTTTTGGGCTAAGTGGACTTTTGAAGATAGAAATTGGACCTGAAGGAGAATTGAGGGAGGTAAATTATATTTTATTTTTCTTTGTTGTTTTTTTTTTGGCTTTTACATAAAATTGATAACAATAATAAAAAAATTACATAAGTGAATAAAATAAAATAATGAAGATAAATAAATAAGCTAATAAAATGAATAAAAACAAGAAATAATGGGACAAAAATAGGTGTTTACAAATCTTAATGGTAGATTTATTATCACAAAATAGCTCATTGAAGTGTTTGAAAAATAGCCAATCTCGTCTAGTAATTTTCTAAGCCAAAAAAGCTCATAAAGACCCTTAACCATGCCCCTAAATTCAGCTTCTACACTAGAAAGGGCAAGTCTTTTTACTTCTTGCTCCTCCAAGTGACTAAATTCCCTCCAACAAATGTAAAATATCCTTATGTAGACTTCCTATCACTGATGATTCCAACCCAATCTGCATTCATGTAACCATCCATATTAATATGATGATTTTTTTTTAATAGAAGGCTTTTTCCTGAAGAGGATTTTAGGTACCTCAGAATCCGAACAACAACATTCATATGATCCTCACTCAAATCATGCATGAATTGACTCACCAAACTCACAGCATAGGCAATATCTGGCCGTGTATAGGATAAATAAATCAATTTTCCCACTAGTCTCTGGTATCTTTCCTTATTTGTGGGTGTTTGATCAATTATTCTTTTAATCCATGATTCTACACCATAGTAGCATCTACTAGTCTAAAGTCGAGCATTCCTATTTCAGTTAGTAAGTCAAGTACATATTTCCTTTGAGACATAAATATACCTTGGGTTGATCTAGCTACCTTAAGTTCAATAGCTAAGTGTTTTTGTAAGCTTAAGATATCTTCCTGATCGCTACCCGTAATTATCATGTCATCCACATATATGATGACTGTGTCACCATCCCTTGTCTATGTTTCAAAAACAAAGTGCTATTTGAATGACTCTGTTTGAAACCTTGTTTCTTTATGGCTATTGTGAAATGCCCAAACCATGACCTGGGGGACTGCTTTAGTCCATACAGTGCCTTTTGCAATTTTCATACCACTTTGTCTATCCATGAACCTATAGTATATCCGAGTAACAAATCCATATACATTTTTTCTACAAGGTTTCTATGTAAAACGCATTCTTTACATCAAACTAATGTAAAGACCAATCAATATTTGTAGCAAGTGATAGAAGCACCCGCACAACGTTTAACTTGGTTACGGGGTGAGAAAGTTTCTTGGTAATCTATGTCATAGTTCTGGGTGTAGCCCTTCGCCATCAACCTCACTTTATAACACTCCAAAGATCCATCAGCTTTATGTTTTAATAGAAAAAACCCATCGACATCCTACTATTTTCTTTCTTGTAGATAGTAGCAAAAGTTGTCAAGTATTTGCAATGCAGTCATTTCATCCATGATGGCTTGGGTCCATTCTGGGTCATTCAAGGCTTCATGGACGTTGTTAGGAACATGCATAGATGAGAGTTGGTGAACAAAGGCCTGAATTGAAAGTGACAGCCATTGTGTACATATGTGATTATATGATATAGGTCCCTAAGAAGGTATGATCTGATACCATGATAAAACTATATTATCATTCATGAAATAAAGAGTGCATAAAGCCAGCTATATATACATGAACCTTACCAATGCTCCTATACAGCTCAGCAACCTTATTAGTTGCACTATCTTAGCCAAGTATAATGATATTTGAAATTGCAAGAAATCCTATCACAAATACATCAAATATTAATGGATAATGTACATATAATCCAGGTAACATCTCCTTTGGCCACGTGATTACTAGCTTATGCTAACACCTTCAAATTCAATTGAGATTCGAAGATGGCACAAACATCAAACTAACAAGCCCAAAATGGTAGAGACCATTGAATGATGCTCCAACACATTGTTCTACAATTAAGAACCTTTGTCATTTGAATATAGATACATGAAACATATCAATACTCCATGACTTGTACCCTCCAAATATAGCAAATAAGCTTAGTGATTTTCCTTTTTACGAAGTTTGAGGTAAAAGATTGTTTGTATTAGGATGTGAGTGCTTTATATAGTCATAGATGGCTATAAGAAGATATGGGAAGAACATGTAAGGTTGATATAGTATTATTAAATTCAAAGATTGATTTCTGGTAGAGATTATGATCCTGTAGACCTATTCATGCATGGCCAAGTGTTCATTGCTCAATATAATCAGGCCATGATAGCAGATCTAGAATAAAATTATCACCAATCAACAGGTTCAAATGTTGTTAATCAAATTGAGCACATTCCCATCCAGACTACAAGCAAAGTAATAGTGATCTCTTTGTGGAAGGTGAGAACAAAAGACATTCAAGTTTTCATGGCTAGAATTAAAATCAATAATGTAGAGTGGATCAATGTACAATGGTGTTCGCTAAGCTATACCAGGGTGCCTTAGGATGCTTTTTTATTTTTATTTTCTAATTTTTAATTTTAAGAAAAGAATTCAAAAAAAAAAATAGAACACAATGCTTTAAAAAAATTCAAAAAAAAGAGAGTAAAAAGTTAAAAAAATAAATAAATCAAGAATATAAAATAAAACAATTAAAGAAAGAATAAAAAAATAAAAAATAAAAAAGCACCTGAAGGCACGGGGAGCCTTTGGGTGTAGCTTAAAAAACACCATGTACAATATTCTTGCCCTTACAACACAAACGCGAGGATGCTGGTGTTGGCAGGATTTAGAGAAATATTTAAATATGCATTGTCAATATACATCAAGCAAGGATCCGGTGCAGTGACAAGAGTGTCCTGTCACTACACAGCCGTTGGATGCGCGCAGGGACACTTATGCTACAGTGTCCCACATGCATCCTAGCCCCTCATTTCAACTGGATCCCGTGCAGCAATCCATATACATCACATATCTTTTGCTGAAAAAAACTTCAATACTATCATAACACTGAATTCAGTGTTACTGGCTTCACAAATTAGTGTTGTTTACATGTAAATAGAATTAAATTTTGGTTTACATGTAAACACACTTCAAACACTCATTTGTAAAGGCTGTAGCATTAAACTACTAGAGTTTTTTCCCTTTTGTTAACCATTCCTCCACATGCCCACTATATAGGACAGCATTGATCTCCTCTCCATCTTGTGAAGCATCACAGACCAGCACCAACAAGCATGACTCATGAAGCTGCCCAAAATACTAATTATAAGGCAAGATGTGGCTAGGTGGGATTCGAACCCAGGTCCCCTAGCCCCTAATAAAAAACTTTTCCACTAGGCTATATGTATCCTTGTGTCAATTAGCTTTAAAAATAATATTTATTATATGTTAGTTACTTTAAGTGGGTTAGCCCACCAGCCCGCCAACCCGCCATAAGGGTGGTGTGGGCTAAGCTTTTCAACTCGCCCAATTTTGAAGGTTAGGACAAGCTAACCCATTTGATAGCCTTACTTACAAGCGAATATCTCCATCCGACAACATTTCGCCTCATATTAGGTTCCTCATATGTCTAGGAAGTGTGGCTTCCTCAAAATATTCATTAGCCAAAGCATATGTAAAGTTAGTCACTTAGGTTGATTTGTAACTTATTCTACCTTATACTTGTTCATTTATTTACAAATAATAAAAAATAAATACAAAGAGCAATGACAAGTGGACCGGCTGGCTCTGTGGCTTCCTTGGTTCGGTTCAAGACCCAGTTTATGGTGTAAACCATTAAGTTTAGACACATTTTTTTACCAACTTGGACTTTTTTTTTTAATATCAATTTACAGGATAAGACAAAAGTTATTGAACTAGCTGATTCAGTTTAATTTTCTTAACCATGATCATTCCAATTCGTTATCCAACTCAGATTTTAAAACATTACATGTAGGGTACAATGCAACATTGCATCAAATATTACCAAGCACATTGTCCCATGAAGGAATAATCATTGGAATTTTTTCATTTAATGAAATTCCTTAATGGCTTATATTTAATTCCAATTCCACTCATCATTCATCCATATATAAAGATGAATATAGTCAAATCCATCCATATATAAAGACGAATATAGTCAAGAATAAGGAACGACACTATTGAATACAAAAAGTGACAATTAGTAAAGAATAAGGAAAGAGACTCCTGAATACATACTAACATAATGAATGATTTATCATTGTTGAAAAAACTGGACTTGATTGGCCGATCGGACAAAAAACCAATGAACCAATCCTTCCACCAATCTGATCAAACCCTTAAAACCGGTTAGCAAAAAGCCAATCAGAACATCGATGAACCAGTCAAATAACAAAAAACTGACCAAAAACTTATGAACCAAACTAGCTCTAAGGGTTTACTTCTTTTTTTTTTTTTTCTTTCGTTGAAACAACGTCGTTTTGATACCATTTGTTAAATTTTGAGTTTAAAACAAGAACAATGTTATTTGTACACAACTTTTTTTAATACCTCTCTTACACCTTTATTTTTAAACATTCATATATTATCAAATAATAATAATAATAGATGATAGATAATAGATAATAATTATTAACAATTAAATGTGAAGATGTAAAAGAGATATAGAAAAAAATAGTGTACAAATAACCTTATTCTTAAAACAATATCATTTGGACTATTTTTAATATAAATAAATAACAATACATGTATTCTAATCATTCTAAACTTATTTTATATAGCTTAAATGATTCAATGATTTATATATATTAGTATGTATTATTTGATTATTTTCATATTAAATCATTAAATTATTTAATTTTTATATATTATATGATTAATATATAATATTATATAGTATAAAAAATTTAATATATATATATATATATATATTACTACAAATCCCATTATAATTCAACTATGGTTGAATCAATGAGTCGTGAACCATTTCCTTCACTGATTTAATGGCTGGTCTAACTATTAAATCATTGAGACTTATACTTCAAATGTTACCTCCAATTTTCTTTAATGTGAATTAAGGGGTCAAAAATTTTGTTGGCGCAAGTTAGTTTATCAAATAATCATTATATAATATTACTGAACCGGAATACACTAAACCATTTTTACATCCAACACAAACAAAATGCATAATCCCAGTCCTTAAACAAAGCCTATAAGCTCATATTGCTGAACTTTGAAGCTTGGCATCCACCAAGATTTAAAGGCACAGAAGTTCATATAATTGAAATTCTTAGCTTGGCACGAAAAAGGGGTAAAGGGAAAAAATATTTTTTATGGTATAATATCGCATTGTACATTTGAGATTTCATTAAATGTTGAAAAAATGGGTATAACAATATATGGTAGTAGTTTTAACACTCACCTGCAATGATTTCTCCCCCTCACTTAAAAATTTAGTAAACCTCTATATCTAGCTTATCTATAAATACCTGGAACGTATATGATCCACTCTCAGGTTTTTTCATAGAATAAAATGTACGCCTCACAGTGAAGAACTTCATCAAGGGAAACTTCACGCACGTAGGCATCACTGGCATGATACCATGTTGACAACTCATTCTCTTGATTACCCTTCCCTCTGTTCCTCTGGCCCCCTCTCACATAGGCAACATAGTGACCCCCTCTCATTGTCCCCAAGTGCTCCACCACACCAACCAGACGGTATTCATACTTCTCTTCGTTTACGCACCTGTTTCTTTCATCCAAAAATGTAATTTTATTACTAAACTCGTCATATTAGCTTTGATGAAGTTTAGAGAATATATAGTAAATAAGGACTTGATTTTCCCCCTATGGTTTGACATGTGAATTCTTAATGAATTACAATTACAACTCCAATACAGGATAGCAAATAAAATGGACTGGTTCAGTACCAATGACATCAAGAAAAAAGATTTTAAGGATATAAAACATTCAGAACAGTTTAACACCCACCGTTTTCCAGTTTCAAACTTGATTTAGTACAATATAACCCTCAAATATCAACTACTCATCCATGATATTGAAATAGAAATTTTCTCCAAGAGAGAGATAAAAATTGACATTGACATAAATTATAGCATCTACTTATGCTTACCTGTATCCACAAATCAGTATTAAATACCAACATGTCATAAACTTTTAACTAAAACCTCACCAGAACAGAGAGAGAAAACAATATAAAACAGATATATATACACCAGTTTTTAACTAATGTATATACATTCTATGCTATATATAAGTAGAACTTATATTTTCAAAATAAATGTTTCCTTTTTTTTAATGCTAAATAACTTAGGCTGTGCCTAACAATAAACGGAAAACCAAATTAACAGAGAGAAATATTAGTACAGGCCTCCTAGCTAGGTACTTCCCAGTTGGTAAGAGAATAAAGAGGTAGGAATGAAAACATAGTAGCCACCATTAACATTTCACACTAAATAAATTTTCCATAGCAAATACTTTCACTCCTACTAGGCAAGAGGGATGAATATAATTTTACATCACTCCATTTTCTACCTGAAACTAATAAGTGGAAATTAAAATTTTTCCATGCCTTAATTTTTAATTTTCTTTACTTTACATCTCTATATTTTCCACATCTTTTTCACCAAATACACCCTAAATAACAAAATCAGCATAAACATTTGCAAGGCTGATATATAAAATTCAAGCTGCAAGGGATCCATCCGATTCTAAAATGTTGGTTTCTCTGAAATCAATGTTAAAATCTGGTCGCAGTGAGGGGCCAGGGCTTTGGGTGTAATTTGTAGTAGCAGAAGCCACTAAACAGGGCGAGTATGATTGGTTGTTTGATGGAACAATGGGCATGACCATGCCATTCAATTGCATGAGGATTCCCAACCACCGAATATACGCCCTTACCGGTATCCATATTTTCAAAAAAAATGAGATAAAGAGGATCATGTGGAAACATTGGCAGCAGGCATCATTAAGCTGACTACGAGTCCTTTTTCTAGCCCTGTGCTACTAGTTAAGAAAAACAACAGGAGCTGGAGGTCCTGTGTTGACTACCGTGCATTGAACAAGATCACAGTTCTTGACAAAGTTCCGATACCAGCCATTGATTAACTATTAGATGAGTTGGGAGGGGCAACCATATTCACTAAACTTGATTTGAAGTTGGGTTATGACATATTTGGTTAAAAGGGAAGATACAACTACGACAGCCTTCTGGATGCTTGAGGGGCACTACAAGTTTCTCGTCCTGCCCTTTAGGCTGTTCAATGCACCGTCTGAGTTCCAGGTACTCATGAATGAGGTATTCAGACCTTACGGAAATTCATCCTCATATTCTTTGATGGTATTTTAATTTACAACCGTGATTTCCCTAGCCATTTGGAACATCTAGAAATTGCCTTATAGTTGCTGCAAAAGAACTAAGTGGTTGTAAATTAGAAGAGATGTACTTTTGGGAAGAATAGATTGGAATAAGATGGATAGCAAGACACGGAACAGATATAGAACCTCAAACTGATAACCACACTGGTATATTGATCACAAAATCGAAAATACAGCCAGAAAAGGACTATAATCCAGCCAAAGACTACTGAAATGAAAGTGCAGCAATTCACAGAAGACTATAACATTCCTCCAATGAACAATAGAACAAGAAGAGCATAAAGCATAAAAATATAAAGAACGAACCAGTATGATGTTGCAGTAGCAAGAACCAGTGAATCTCCCTAGCAATTGGGCGCTAGGACTCCCCCAACTTCAGCCAAAATCCTCTTTGTCTGCTCCCCTCTTTCTCCACTTGCTTTAACCCCTGCACTACAGGACAAACTGAATGCCAGCTCAGCCCTCCACTCACTTCCATGCTAACTAATCCCTTAAACCTGAGGGAATATTTGCCACTGTGAAAGGATGCGCTAGAGGAATGAAATGGGCATACTTGGTGAATCTATCCACCACCACCAACACTATTTCCTTACCCACGGACTTAGGGAGTCCTCCAACAAAGTCCATGCTCACATCTACCCACACCTGAGATGGAATTGGTAGGGGTTGGAGTAAACCAGCTGGTAATAAAGCTTGATATTTGTTTGTTTGGCAAATATCACAAACTTGCCACAAACTGTTGTATATCTCTCTTCATACCCCCTGAATAAACCTAAGTGTCTGCCGAGGGGGGAAGAATGGAACTCCTTCAAGAGATGCAATATCTGAGGATATCCTTTAGGGATAATTAGTTTCCCTTTGTACAACAGCATTCTTCTGTGTAAAGTGTAGTCATGGTGACTACCAGCTGAGCAACTAGTTGATAAAGTATGGTGGATATCTTTGGATCCCGAAGCACTTCTTCCTCTAAACCATCCCAATCCTCATACTGACTGACAGTGAGAGCTCCTAACTCTATCTCTTCAACTCTTTGAGAAAGGGCATCAGCAACCCCGTTCTCTCTTCTTGGCTTGTACTGTATAGTGAACTTGTACCCCAAGCAACTTTGTCACCCATCTTTATTGTTCCATACTCACGCCCCGCTGTTCTAGTAGGAACTTCAAGCTCTTTTGATTAGTCTTGAGTACAAAATTGTTACCAAACAAGTATGGTCTCCACTTCTGAATGGCGAACACTAAGGCCATCAACTCATGCTCGTACACCAAGCTTCTTCCCTTATCAGATAGTTTCTGACTCAAGTAAGCAATGGGGCAGCCTTCTTGCATCAATATTGCCCTTAACCCCTGACCAGAAGCATCAGTCTCAATTTCAAGCACCTTAGAAAAATTAGACATAGCCAAAACTGGAGCTGTAGTCATAGCCCTCTTTTGAGCATCAAAAGCGCTCTGCGATACCTCTCCCCAAACAAAGTTATTCTTTTTTAGTAAGTCAATCAGCGGTTATGCTATCCCTCCATATCCTTCAATAAACTTCCGATAATAATCTATGAGCCCCAAAAATCCCCTAAGACTACGTACATTAGTAGGTGTTGGCATTTAAGCATAGCTTCAATCTTGAAGGGATTCAATTACACCCCCTTGCCAGAAACAATGTAGACTAAGTATTCTAGTTGAAATTGCCCAAACAAGCATTTCTTTCGATTCAAGAGTAATTCATTCTCCTTCAATATATGCAAAGTCTTTCTAAGATGCTGAGTGTGGGCTTTCAAGCTGTCACTATAGATTAAGATGTCGTCAAAGAATAATAGTATGAACTTCTAGAGGTAGTCCCGAAAAATTCGGTTCATTAATGCTTGGAAAGTGGAGGGGGCATTAGTGAGCCCAAAAAGCATCACCAAGAATTCATAATACCCCTCGTGGGTCCGAAAGGCGGTTTTAGGCTCATCTCCCATGCATGGTAATATCCAGATTTCAAATCAAACTTGGAAAATATCACTACTCCTCCTAACTCATCCAGCAATTCATCTATTACTGGAATTGGAAATTTATATGGTACAGTATGCTGGTTGAGGGCTCGGTAATCAATGCAAAATCTCCAACTACCATCCTTCTTCTTAACCAGTAAGACGAGACTAGAGAACGGGCTAGTATTAGGCCTAACTATCTCGGAATCCAACATCTCTTTCACGTGCTTCTCAATCTCATTCTTCTGAAAGTGGGGATACCTATAGGGATGGATATTGGGAGGTTAGGTCCCGTTCTTTAGAATGATTTGATGATCCTGTTCCCAAAGTGTAGGTAACCCCGTGGGGTCCCTAAATATAGTTTCAAATTCATCCAATACAGTGCTGATTTCCTTTGGATACTTCTCTTCATTATGAGTCTCTAGAGAATGGAATTCAATTAAGTAACCCTCCTCTGCGGATTGCCATGTCCAAATCATGGACTTTAAGGACACCAACTCGGTAGCTAACAAGGGATCACCCTTCAAATAGATGTGAGTCTCTCCCAATGAAAACTCCATGGTTAGTAGTCTCCAATCAACAGTAACTTTTCCCAAGGACCCTAACCTGGCAATCCCAAGAATGACATAAGCCCCTCCCAATACAAAGGGTAAGAAACTTTGCACCACCCTTATTCCCTGCATTTCCACTTGCGCCCCTTGACACACCCCTCTGCCAAACACCTTCTGTCCATTCCCCACCATCACCCCAAAACTCCTATTTCCCACAATGTCAATTCCCAACCTTTCCACCAACCTAATTGAAATAAAATTGTGGGAGGCCCCACTATCTATCTTGATCACTACCTCTTCTCCTTTAACCCTCCCTAACAGCTTCATAGTGTTTGTAGCTGCCGTAAACCTAGTAAAAGAGTGCATAGATACCTCCAAATCCACATTCGCTTCTTCCTCTATTTCTTGAATCACCTCTGTTCTATCCTCACTTTTTTCTTCCTCTCAGTCATTCTTTATCTCCTCCTCCCTAGTGACCATCAAGAGTTGTAGCTGCCTACTTTTGCAAATATGCCCCGGGCTATATCGCTTGTCACAACGAAAAAACAACCCTTGTTGCCTTCGACAGTTAACCTCTGACTCCGTTATTCTTCTATATGACCCCTCCCACCGTCCACTACTATTCTAAGAGGTCCCAGACTGTTCCCCAGTGGTCATTGCATTCTTCTGGCCTTAACTGGTCTGTCCCAATGGTTGGTAGCTCCTCCCAGCGTCATTTCTCCAATTCATAGACGTGGGATTGTTCGTCGCAGTCCATGGGCGTGGAGTAACTCTTCCCGCACCCATTTGGCCTGGACTGGGGCGAGAATTGGACTCCATTGGGCTAACTCGAATTTTCCTAGCTTCTCTCCCATGGGCCAAAACCCAATTTCTTTCTTTTACTTTATGGGCTAAATCCATGAGTGTTTGCAAGTCACCAATTTGGCCCATTTTGACTTCTGCCCTAATATCATCTCTTAGTATATTCAAAAAATTTCCCATAAACAGGGTCTCTGAAACATCTATGAGTGCTGCTGATAAGCTCTCAAATTCCTCTTTATAGGCTATTACAGTGCTGGTTTGTTGTAATGCCACCAACTATTCATTGCCATCTGAAAATGTTGGAACAATGCTTCTCTGAAAGTCATCCAAGATAGAATTCTATCCCCACCATCCCTCCACTAGAATGGAGGGCTGTTCCCTCTAAACAGACTGCTACTGCATCCATTTTTTCAACCTCAGTGACTCCATTAACAGCAAAATATCTTTCCACCCTGAACAACCACCCTGAAGGATCTTCCCCTGTGAACAAAGGTAAGTCAAGCTATCTGAACCTGTTTTCGCTCTCCCTATCTTCACGCCCTTCTCTTCTAGCACTCTCTTCTTTATTTTCCCCATTAGAACCTCCTGCAGAGCCTTCCCCTTCCATAGGAGCCTAACCTCTTTGCTGCCTTAAGATCTTTCGACTCCACAAAATAGTCCCTAATGATGGATACCAAGACATAACAGATATAGAACCTCATACTGATGACCACACTAGTATAGAGAAGTACTATAATCCAGCCAAAGACTCTACTGAAATGAAAGTGCAACAATTCACAAAAGACTATAACATTCCTCCAATGAACAATAGAACAAGAAGGGCATAAAGCATAAAAAAATAAAGACAGAACCAGTATGATGTTGTAGTAGAAAGAATTAGTGAATCTCCCTTGCAATTGGGCACTAGGACTCCCCCAACTTCAGCCAAAATCCTCTCTGCTTGCTCCCCTCTATCTCCACTTGCTTTAACCCCTCCACTACATGACAAACTGAATGCTAGCTCAGCCCTCCACTCACTTCCATGCTAACTAATCCCTTAAACTTGAAGGAATATTTGCCACGTGCCTTTTGTTCTTTCTAGTATAATCCAAATTAATCAGGGATCCATCAGAATACTTGAGACCTTTGTTGTCAAAATCGCGATTTATCGCATAGAATCGCAAGATCCTACGATCTTACCCCTCCCCCCTAAAACGATTTCGATACTGCTCAAAATCATTTTCTGGTAGGATCATGGTAGAATCACGATTGGGATCGTGAATCATAGGATCTCACAACCCCTCTTCAACTCATCGAGTCCCTTTCTATCCCTTACTTCCAATCCTCCATCCTTGTCCCAACCATAAGCTTCTTTGATACTGTTAAGAGTATCTAACTATATTAGTAAGGGTATTTTAGTCTTTAGTCTTCAGTCTCAGTATTTCAATTAGACTGCATTTCCTTTTCCTATTATATATACATGATCACCTGTCTAATAAGACGGTTTTTCATTATTTCTCTTTCCCTTCAACATGGTATCAGAGCATAATTTCTGAAACCCTAAAATCCCCAAATTTAGAAACCCTAATTTCATAAATCCCCAATTTTCAGAAATCCCCAATTTCAAACCCTAATTTCTTAAATCCCAAATTTCTCCTCCCAATCAGCCCACCTCC